>OZ012686.1:2483915-2717081 GCA_963942565.1 Maea johnstoni | reverse complement strand
CGCTTCTTTGCACTCACAAGATGCTTTGACGTTTCCCATTACAATCCACCTGCCTGACACCAAGGATATGCAGTACACCTGTGTTAAGAAATGATCAACATCTACTCGAGTCTGGAGATTTTAGCAAAGTCACATACCTATGAACCCCAAACAGAGACAGACTGTTAAACCACTGAGTTCAGTTAACAATAAAACAACTCATTTCAAAATGTTCATGGTCGAAATTGTTGTGTATTAAAGTATCCATGTAACAATTGTCCATTTTGAGGCTCAGTTTCTGAATCCTGTCTAACATCCGGTTCAGAATCCAATTCACAGCATTGTTTGAGGACTTAACTGACTAACATTTAATTCTTGGACACCTACTTTCTTTCTGGTGTTTAATTGTTGATGAAATTGTGCAGACAGACACTGTTTAGCGTTTTATCCTGAAACAATATTGAGACATGTATCATTTCCTTCTCATTTTACAGTTTATGTGCTTTTGAATGAATGTGAAATGACTGCTAGCATGCCTGAGGGGGGGGGGGGGGGGGGGAAGGGCAACAATATTTATCCAGTAAATTATCTTAAAACGTATCAATTTTCTATCACCTGTTTTGACTGAATGAACATTTATCATTAATATTCAACACACAATCCAGGGCTATATTGATTTTGAAGTGTCCCCAAAGACTCGTTGAAATGAGTGTCAATTTCCCCAATGTTAACATAATCAAAAGGCTCATCACTGTAATGAGTGCAAGTTGTAAAGAGAATTTTGCAAAGCTAAACAACCGTCAGGAAATAGATTACCATAAAAATGAATGAAGTATTGTTACAAAACATGAGAGCAGCCACTATTGTTTTTTAATTGTCTATTTCCAGCAGCCACAAATTAGCCCCACTCGCTGCCACCTGCCTTTACAGACACTCCCTCCTGACTTTCCACCGGAGAAACGGCAGCTGCTATAAAATACCCCGCTCACCTGTAAAGAGCGAGCTGGCACGACGCCAGACCAGTGCATCTGGGCCAAGATTTTAACCTTCTGCCTGGCTTTGAAGTCCGTGCTAGCATTTAAGCAGTCCAGTGATTTATTTTGAACACCATGCAGATAGGATTTCACCGATACCCATATTGTTTTACTGGATGAAAGCAAGCTGTATTTTTCAGGTGAGGTTGGTGGTGGGAATGAGGATCATTACTAGGCGTAAAGGTGGACTATTGATTATTTCCTGATGCATCATGCATTGCCTGTGATGCTAAGCCAGTTCAAAGAGGAGCGCACACCTAGCTGTTCACAAATAACATGGTTCTATGTCTGCAGTCCAAGGACTAAGCCAGGACCCGTCCAGCTTGCCTTTTGGACAGGCAGTTCCAGAAAAACCTTCTTTTTGGACAGGCAAAAACTTCTATGATGAATTTCCAATTTTGACTTTTTTAGGGTAACCAAATAATTTCATAACAAAGCAGCTTTTAGGACATGGCTGATGTGTAATTTGCTCTTCTCGTCACAATAGATTATTAGATGTATTTGGTATAAGGACTTGGACAGGCACTTCTAAAATCCTAGCTAAGACCCTGGTCTGCACACACAATACAGACATTTTCTTCCTCAAATACACAGGCACCCGAGGAGAATGGAATTGCTATTAATCTGGGTTAAATACACATCTCCTGTGATCTGTGCTGCATTGTCTTTTACAAATATTAAATTTATTTTTACCCCATAAATGGAGCCACAAATGATATATTTTCTGCATCCTCTCTTGACTATATATGCTGTCATATGTAGGTAAGTAATGGCATAACCCACAAGAAATGAACAACGGTCACAGAAGTCCACAAGTGACATACTTTCCTGGCCAGACCGCAAATAACAAAATGATACATTCAAACATTATCAATCAACGAATATACTACTATACACAAACTAAACCCAAGAGACCCCATACCGGTAATTCATCCACAGACGAAAATCTCACTTTTCAACACTGTCTATAGAGACCACTTGTCAGGTGAAACCATTTTAAAAATTTCCAATCAGGGGTCTGTCTATTTAATTTTGACTAAGTACTATCTTTATGTGAATCTGCCACATAACAAATAACAAATCATTATCTTGTTTCTGAAAGACTAATTAAATCAAGCTGATATAAGGCTTTGAGGTAGATAAGTAGCTAAATCTGAACTGGCAGAAATATTGTGATTGTTGTTTTAGACGGGCATTTTTTAAATCAAAGCTAAAACCCTGCTCCCGTCACTACATGTGACCTTCAGAAGTTTTTACTCCTGATAACCCTTAATGGCATGTCTGTCTCACCAATATTGGGAGAACCTAACACGCATTGTCTTAGCCAGGATTTGGGAACAGGGTGTCAAAATCGAAGGTTTCATAGACTTTTGGGTGTCCAAAGTGTGGTACAAAGTTCACACTACTAATGAAATAAACCCTATATATCTACAGTTTGCTTTTGTAGCTTTGTTTGTATTGTAGGAGTGACACTATATGCACTATCTTCTAAAATTGTCATCATCAGCAAATCCTGACTTAAACTTTTGGGTTTTCAAACTGTCAAAAAACAGTGTTCTGGGTGTCCAAATGACACGCTGGACGCATAGGTGGCTAAACCCCTGCTAACACGGTCTGAGGGAAATCAGTGAAATGTACATAATAGGGTTAGGTGGAGATATAACCACCATCAAAAGGTCAGCAAGTACAATCTTGAATATTGAATACAAAGTAGGATTGAACCAATTCATGCTTGGTCTCCCTGCCCCTGAAAATATAATCAAGATCTTAACTAATTTTGAATTAAGCATGAATGCAAATATTTGAAAAATAACAATTCTTCTTGGAATATTTTTTAGTATATGCGTTGATCAGAAATATCAATTTCAGGTTTACTGATTGCCAACTATGTATCCATAAAACATGTGGCTATATGCTTATCCAAGGGATTTCATTGATAAAGGTGTTCGCTTCTTAGCATGAGAGGTGATTTGGCTGTTGGGCCTATTAAAGCATTACTAACTTGTGACATGGCTAGCTGTTGAATACTCAGTATTCAACAGCTAGCCATGTCATGAATGACATGAATTAACTGAATGATTAAATTTATACATAATATTAAATATAAAATGCATGAATGAAATGTATTTACACAGGCTAAATATTTTCCTTCAACTATTTTGTGGTGAAAAAATTATATATCCCACAAAAGGGTCTTACATAAGATTTTAAACATGCCTGTCCTAGACAGCAACCACAACTTATCTTCAATGCCACATTTAGCTACACAGCTACTTTAAATCCTTCAACCAACTACATTTAATAGCCTACTGCGTTGACATGGGAAATTATTTACACTCATATATCTTAGAAGATGGTGCGTTAGGTTTGACTTGGCTATTACTTCTAAAAATTCAAAATTGAAAATTCATTTAGGAAATTTTTGCCTGTCTTGAAAGAACTCTTTCAGGAAACTACCAGTCCAGAAGACAGGCTTAGTCCCTGTCCCCAAAATAGTTCGGTCATTTCAAGTGCTACAGGCACTTATGATTGGGTTAAGCAAGTCCCTGTCATTGTTTATGTGCCAACAGCTAATTTGTCTTTGCTAGGTTACCCGAGTTATGATGCAGTGACCTTTGGTGATAAGGAGCCATGTGAGTGGAGCAGAGACTGCGGTTAAATGACATGTTACATGAGAGATCAATTAGAGAGATGTCTAATAACCCTACCTGCAGTGCTGAGCCACCGCTGCTGTACTGGCAAGAAACATGCCACACGCAACAGGTGACATCACCATGGTTATACTCTTGCAGCTATGCAACAAGCTCAGCATATTATTCTTGGAAATAACTTTTTCATCTATTGCCAGTATATGAGTATATGGCCAAAGGAACAAAAGGAACTCCCTTACTACTTAGATAAGACATAGAAGTAATTTCTTCACATTTCATCGTAATCAATTTTGATCAATAAGTATACAAACACATTTATATACACACACATATATATATGTATATATGTATATATGTATATATATATATATATATATATATATATATATATATATATATATATATATATATATATATATATATATATATATATATATATATATATATGTGTATATATATATATATATATATATATATATATATAAATATATATATATATATATATATATATATATATATATATATATATATATATATATACAAACACTCTCTTATTCTAACATCCCAGCTAGGTTCTTGTTGACAAACGACCCCCTCCCCCCTCAAAAACTGAATTTCATACCTTTCACATTATCTATTGTACTTTGGGATAGATAACTTACCAAAAATTCCTAGTAAATTGGGACACTTTTTAATAATTAAATTTTTATGTGTTCCGGGTGGCCCATGTTTTCTGTAAATACTTTGGTGTACATAGTATCAGCAGGATTTACAGCTTACTGCTAGGTCCATTTTATGTGAGATGGCAGCTGGCGATAGATGGAGGGTTGCCCAGATTTCCAATCAATTATTTTGCAAAATCATTATAGCAGGCCAAATTCCTAGGGGGGTCTAAATTTCCAAGAATTCACAGTAAGCGCCTTTTCTGTTATTGGTCTATATTTTGTTTGAATGTTGGATTATGGGATCTAAATCTACTAGAGCCTTATCCTTCGATTGGTTGATCAAATAGAAACATGATTAAAAGGTGGGCTCGTATAGAAAACAAACCTTTACACATGTATGTATCAGTCTTAGTCAAACCAGGCAAATATTAATGTGCATTCCTCTTTATCAATATCAGATATGAGACTCTCTTAGGCTAATGGCCAAAGTTTAGCAGTTTTTGGAAGTAATTATCCTCATGCAATGTGCATTGACGTCTGGCCATCATTTGGACACCCAAACCCTCAAAAATCAACCCTCAGGACATACAAAGTGAGTTATTCCTTAAAATAACATTTTTAAATATATATTTTTTCACCTCAATACAAATACCACATTTCCTAGCTAGGACCCTGAATTACATGTGCATAAAAATAAAAATATTTTCACCTGTATGTTTTTTTTAATTCCTCACAATACAATGGTTGACCATTATAATGTCCAACATAGTCTTAGCCAGCAGGGAGTCTGGGTGTCTTTTTGGACACCCAAACCCTTAAAAAGCACCCCTCAGGACACCCAAAATTTTCTGTGAAGAATTTCTTAAAATGTCAATCTCAAGCATTTATTGATTTTTTTCATCTCAATATGATTCCCATGACAATGTATAAGGATATTATGCCTTATTTTGATAAATTCATACATGTCAATAGTTGAAATCTGAGTATAGTGTGGTCCTCCTTAAAAATTGTGACGCCCAAAGATTTTACAAAATTGCCAATTTTGGGCACCCAGTTTCTAAATACTGGCTAAGACCCTAAGACCATTGTCGAACTTGTCCTGATGTTAGATATCTGTGGGTCTAGGTATGCAAATGATGCCTCGGCACCCTGCTGGCCAAAACCCTGATGGAGGGTGTGTGTGTAATATAGCTATAGTGGCGATCACAAGGGTGGGTTAATCCAGCTAGTGGTAAGGATGTAAACCTTCCAGTGTGGAGGTGGACTGGCTTGTGTAGGTCTGGGGTACAAGAGGCTTACATGGCCTATTATGACCAGCCTCCCGCTGGCAAGCCGCTTAGTGCGCTGATACTGCTGCAGCCACTGCTCCCAGCCACGCTGCTGCCACTGCTCCCAGTCACGCTGCTGCCACAGCAGTATTATACACCAGGCGACGTAGGTAGGCAATACACAAAAGACACCCATACCTTTCGCACTGCTTCAAAACACAACTTCAAATGATTAAGTAAATGGATACTCTAGGCAAAATCCTTATATAAATATCCCGGCCTGAGCCTCAGTCAGCATAGAGCATGGGCATCATTTGGAAACCAAATATCTTACAAACACAAACATATTCCAGTCAATAATTTCAATCTCAATGTAAGGCATTTGATTTAAAAGTTATGATTCAATATAAATGCTTGGACAAACTTAAGGTACTGCAAATTTGATAATAACTAGGTGCAAGGCATGCATGGGTGTTATCACAATGTACTGCTTTTTTCATTGAATGATAATGATTACACAACTAAATAATAGCCCATTTTTAGACATCCATTTCAAAATATCAACCATGCAATGTATAATCATAATGTGTGTGTATTGCTACTCTTTATAGAGTGCAATGTACCTCATAAGCCAAATTACTATCTAGTGTGGGGAATCAGTGCATATAATTGGATGTGGTTTATTGGTGGCTAGGCATAACCAACTAGCTGGAATAATTAGCCCAAAAATACCAAATCTGACACCATTTCAAATAAGCCTTGGCAGGCCCAGTGCACGGTTCGTCTCATTTAAGTAAAACTATCTCACAGACTCACAAACATTGATATTGTTTTTCATTTCTACATTTGAAAAATTGGGCGGCATGAATTCAACATCCATTCAACAAGGTTTCTTTGGAATAACATTTATTGAAAGATTATCAACAACAAAATAATTGTTAGTGTTCAGAGTCTGTCATAATTTTCAAGATCGACCATCGGTCCATCTGAATGACCGATGATCAACTAACAATTGAAGTTGTGGACACACGGTTTTCCATGCCACCATTACTATTTACCTTGAGTTATAAGGTACCACTTCATAAGACAGGTCTCTATATGTTGTAAAGTCAAGTTGCTGTAACCTATGACGCGACATGGTTACATCCATCACTCAGAGAGGTGGATCCAGCTTCATCCACCTCTCTAAAGCGGTCCTGCAGTGTTTCCTGTTTGGTGGGACTATAAACAGGTGAATAAACTTTTGTTTCACATTTTTTTCTGGCTGGCTTAAAAGTCAAGCTTTTTTTTGTTGTAATCTTTGTCCATGATCGTTCTTTATTCGAATATGCCAAATTGCGTTTGGTGATCATAATCGGAGGCATGTTCGAACAATCAGGTGAACACTAATAATTATCATAACAGAAACGGCTATCGAAAAAGAACATGAAAAAGAATACACTGCACAGTATTTCTTATGCCTGTGCTAGGATTAAGCACCCTGCAGATTAATTATTAATACATGAAATGATTTGTTACCAACCTGACTACCTTAGCCACTTACGTCTAAGATTAGGGAGTGGTAGTAATGGTAAAAGGCAACTCCATTCTTGGAATGGTTAAATCATACTTAAGAGTACACTTTAAGTATCAAAACAAAATCAAAATCCTTAAAAACCATGGTGTAATATTTCATAAACACATCAAAGATGTTTTTCTATTTATCTTTAAAAAAATACTTTTTGTGATATTGCTGTTTTTTCCCAGTTCAACATCAATGAAATGCTGGGAATAACAGGAAAAGAATGTATAAATCTACAAAACCCATGAGGCTAATAACTAATGAAAATAAAACACTCTGAGTAAAGCAACCATGTTTCAAGACAAGAAGAATTATAGGTCAGAAGTTACATTCAGTAATTGTGTTTTTTATGTTATAGGAGCATCTTCCTCTTCAGTCAGTGGCAGATGTGCAGTTAGAAGCCTTAAGAGATTTTGCTTGATGAATGATTAGTTAGTCTTGGGATTAACTGATAGCTAGGAATCAGCCTCCCCAGGCCCCTGCTAGTGGTTCAGTGTCATACATGTTCTGATGTCTTAACCGTTTAATGTTTCCCTGGGGAGGGCGACTTGGTGACAACACTATGGGGAACTCTAACTAATGGCACTACCTGGACATGGGCAAAAGACCTAACCAGCCAACTGATTATCCAATCAAGGGTTTCCATAGAAACTGCAAAAAATCCATTTAGCCACTGTCAAAGACAGGACTGGCTGGCAGCAAGCACAGACAGAATACTCAATTTGATGGAAAATGGGTTTCATCTTACAGCAGGTAAATCTCAACCGAAATGTGAACGTGCCTGCCGTATTATATACTGTACATCCATAGGCCATAAATGAATCAGTAATCCTCAAAGATTATGCAACAAATATGACCTAAAACATTCATTGCCACAGCATTGGGTGAGAACCCAGCAGAAGTATTTTGGGGGGTAATAGTTCTAATGTTAATCCAAACAAGCTAGCAACCCGAAGATTTCAAATCTTATATTCTAGCTCTCATATGTATTTACAAAATAATCCAGACCTTTTTGTGATGTGTATTTTCTCAAGGTGTCAAGGTACATAAATTCAAACAAACTAATTTTAGCATCATTAAAATTTGAATAAGACGCTATATAAGTTGTTTAGTAGAAGGGATCTTTGTAAAAACTACAACCTCAGTGTCAAACATTAAACATCATTCAGAAGAAAGATGATTGATTGAAGATACAAATAATGATAACAATCATAATGATGGAGATATATCAACTTCCAGCCATATTACGTTAATGAATAAGCAACGTGCCTCTCCATGTCACTAATACTGCTTGTGCTTGTGATATATTATGTCTTGAAATAGAACACACAATGGGTGAGGAGCTCAGGAGCAGATAGCTATTAGGAGTGTGTTCCTTATAGAGGTTTCAAAAATGGGTACCGACTTAATCAAAATTTCCATCCATGAAAGCCTCTTATGCATGTAACCAGGATTGAGAAACTGGGTGCCTTAAATTGCAAACTATAAAAATTTGGGGTGACCTATTTTTTCAAGGGAGACAACAATATACCAAGATTACAACCATAAACATGTATTTCCTTGCTGTATTTGCCAATTGTAGGCACCAAGTTTTTAATTCTGGCTAAGACTCTGCCCAGCATCTTAAGCTAAGCCTGTGTATCAGACTTTGACCCAGGTAAATGCTAGGACTCTTTACAACCGTATAATCAGGCGAGCTGAGTGGGTTCCACTCAAGCATATTTATGATAATGGCATTATAAATAGTCAGAAGCAGAGTAAAACATGTACAACACGTTCTGGAGTATGTACCAACACCTGAGCACTTATTCTGGTAGAAAACTCTCTCAAGTACTGAACAGTGGCACTAACATTTCTACATTGATACTGTAAATACCATAACTTGAGCTTGTATATACACACAGTCACACACACACACACACATATATATATATATATATATATATATATATATATATATATATATATATATATATATATATATATATATATATATATATATATATATATATATATATATATATATATATAATATATATAAATATATTCACCTACAGCACGGGCTGTTGTGCAAATATTGATAGGTAATGTATGAATGATATATTTATAAATGGCATGTTGTTTATAAATGAAATATTGATGACTTGAAATATCATTCCAAGGGAAACTCTTGGTGGTGACTATAGGGATGATCTGGCAAAATTCTTGCACAAATAAATATAAACATGTAGTCATTAATATATATTTTGAACATACCATTAGCCTCAGCATAGTCAAATACTTCGCACTTGAAACTGAATTAGTTGGTTCATTGACAAATTATATACATATAATACATTCTTATACAGTAGGTGCCAAAGACGCTGTCCAACCCTTCACTATTGTGTATAACTGTGGTCTAATCAGCTGCTCGAGAATAAATCAACCTAGTGGCAATAGACAGGTCTGCAAGACACAATTAAGTTTACTGTTGACAAGCTGCTCCGTTCATACAGGACAGTGAGAGCATGGTCTTAGCCAGCAGGGCGTCTGGGTGCCTTTTTGGACACCCAAACCCTTAAAAAGAACCCCTCAGGACACCCAAATATCTTTGAGTGGAATTTTTAAAAATCCCAATCTCAAACTAGTAATTGAATTTTTTTTTATCTCCTTATAATTCCCATGACATTGTTTAATGATATCATGCCTTATTTTGATGAATTTATACATGTTTATGGTTGAAATATGAGTATATTGTGATCCCCCTTAAATATTTGGACACCCAAAAATTCTACAATTGCCAAATGTATGCACCCAGTTTCTAAATCCTGGCTAAGACACTGAGTGAGAGAGCAAAACTGAAAGCCAGCCACTTGTGTCAGGATTATTGAACAGGTTATCCATTTTAAATTTTACAGTGATTAATTTTGGGAGTGACACTCAACAATGAGGGAAGCACAAAACCCCATAAAGATCATAGAAATATCATGACCTTTAAAGAATAACAACATTGTAGAGTCAACTCCTTAAGTTGACGTAATGAAGTTTTTTCTAGAACCAATGTGCTTCAGATTGTATAATTTAGGAGTTCTTGGTCAATACTGAGTGACACAGTGTGCTTAAAATCTGTAGGTGTTTAACAATGAGTTGCAAATGACACGCTACAGATGACACCCTACGTGCTTGGACCTCACTTGAAAACAAATACTGGCACATACAGTGTCTTAGCCAGGATTTAGAAACTGGGTGCCTAAAATTGGCAGTTTTAAAATTTTGGGGCATCCAAAATTTTAAGGGGGATCACAATATACTCATATTACAAGTTTACAACCATAAACATGTATAAATTTATCAAAATAAGGCATGATACCATTATACAATGTCATGGGAAATATAAGGAGATGAAAAAAAACAATTATAAGCTTGAGATTGAGATTTTTAGAAATTCCACTCAAAAATATTTGGGTGTCCTGAGCAGGGTCTTAGCCGATATTTGGACACAGGGTGTCCAAATAGAGGTTTCATAGACTTTTGCGCGTCCAAAGTGTGGTACAAAATACATACTACTAATAAAATAGACCCTATACCTTTACAGATTTTGCTTTTTTAGGCCAGATACTGCTTTGTGTGTCTTATAAAAGTGACACTACAGCTTCTACATCTTCTATCTTCTAAGAAAAGTCATCTTCAGCAAATTCTGACATAAAAGTTTGGGTGTCCAAACTGTCAAAAAACAGTGTTCTGCGTGTCCAAATGACACGCTGGACGCATTACGGCTAAGCCCCTGGTCCTGAGGGGTCATTTTTAAGGGTTTGGGTATCCAAAAAGGCACCCAGACGCCCTGCTGGCTAAGACCATGGGCACATACCAATCCAATGAACTATGATATTTTTCAGGTGATGTTTTAAATACATATTGGTACCATAAAATGTGTTTTCTTTTTCTTGCTCATACTTTTCTAACAAAAATAGTTGAATATTACTATTAAGTCGCTCAACTTTTTATATCGATCTACAAGAGGCATACCTCAACAAAAACTAAGCACTGAATCAAGACCAGACTCACCATACATGATGGACAAGCTCTTATTTTAACCTAACCCTTAGTGTCTTTTTGGACACCCAAACCCTTAAAAAGCATCCCTCAGGACACCCAAAAGATTTTGTGAAGAATTTCTTAAAATGTCAATCTCAAGCATATAACTGAATTTTCCCATCTCCATATAATTCCCATGGCATTGTATAAGGATATCATGCCTTATTTTGATAAATCTATACATGTTTATGGTTGAAATATGAGTATATTGTGGTCCCCCTTAAAATTTTGGACGTCCAGAAATTTTACAATAGCCAATTTCAGGCACCCAGTTTCCAAATCCTGGCTAAGACCATGCTTAGAGTTTAAAATTGCTAACTGTGCTACCTTCCATATCTCACTCACTGTGTCCTAAAAGTATACAAAGCCTGTATGGGTATGGTAGGTGACATCAATCTCAAGTATTTTTTACCTGTGGCTGCCCTACATGTGTCAAATATATGAGCAGGCAAGTTTCAGGCTATAGAGTAAGCTATAATAATGCTTGAAATTCCATAACTTTGACCACCTTTGGAATCAGTCAAAATTTATCTCATTAGGTGTTCAAACGAAGCTCATTTCTCAATGTTTAAGGTACAAACAGGACTGAAAAATTGCGTTCACAATGTGAGGACTCATGTAGATAATTCTTACTGGGCCAATGTTCACCTTATAGTTCGCCATAGATGGGCACAAAACATCTATGCAGCTACAGCGTTCACCTTTATGAACCATGTTCCAAAAATAATAACACTGATAAGAACCTAATGGGGATTTATATTGAGTACTTATGCACTTATCATGGAAGGATAACTATAATCAAGCAAAGCATCCTAAAAATGAAGTAATAATCAATTCAGTACATCAGTGACTGGTTAGGTTTTGAATGTTTTAAAAATATTGCTTCAGTTTTGATGTTATGGCTAAACAGGGAAACTGCCTTCCTGATAAACAAAGGAACAATGATAGCTTTATTATCCTTTTGATGATAAGATATTCATTGTTTTCTTGAACCCATTCATGCTTGGTGATCTACTTGGTCATCTGGACCTGTCATACTTTTAAAAATAACTTAAGAATGAAGCATGAATTCACAAAATATCTGAAGGAGAGTTGTAGACGTGGCTTTTCATCACATTCTGAGTTATCACCAAAATTGTTGGGCAATTTTGGATGGTATGGTTTAGATCAAACTTGTGTTAGTCCTTAATCTGTAGCTGTCCAGGAAAGGGAGACAGAGAAAAAATGTCTTGCCACCTGCCCTCCCATGAGCGTACTTGTCAAGGACAAGCATTGGTTTCCAGCCCTACATAATATTACAAGAATTTCTCAATTTGTCTATTACATAAGAAAATGCTAATTCACATATGTGATCTGAGGACTAGCCATGAATCCTATCTCTGTACGGGTAAGCGAGTTGACAGTCTTTATCTTGCATCACTGTGACACAATTAGGATATTCACCAATCATTCATATATAGAATGAATTTGCAACAAGGCTTTTTCAAAAAGGCTTTTTCAAAATTCATACTTCTTACTGAAATAACGTCAGGACACATTGACCAGGTTTTTCAGTTCATATCAGAATAAATTTCCACTTTCTTTTCTTCTTTCTTCAGACACAAATGTCTAAACTAAAAGCGGCCTTGACCAATTACTGCAATTACAATTTAGAGGGCAGAACACCCCAAGGACTAGAATCAAGGTTTATTACAATTATCTAAAAGCATGCCCACCAGGCCATCACATTCTGATCGCAATTGACTGCTAGGATTAAGGCCACACACAGTGGCAACTCCTGTTAGACTGCCCTTAATTGACATTGAATATACACAATAGGTGCACTGTAAACATAGGCTGGACACTGAGCACCAGATATAACGCTCAGAAACTCCACATTGGATCTCATACAAATTCCTAACAGACAATCTGTAACCATGTCTGAAACCAAAGATTCTAGTCAAATACATGTCACCTGAGTTATCATTCTTAAATAATACTAAACTCCACTGCTAGACCTATTTCATAATGGGTATGCCCAGGAGCAGTATCCAACTGATAGGCTCATGTGCATTACATAATGCACAAAATTTTTGATGTCATTCTTCTATTCTAATCAACACTAATCATAGCCTGACCAGGTACTCCGCAGTATAACAAGCAAGCTTTGCAAACTCAAGTAATTGACAATGTTATAAACCATTCTGCTACCTCTCCAAAATGACATCAATATTTGATAATAATAACTAAGAGCATGATGATACATTAACATATCTCTTGAGAGAGGCATTTCTTTTTGCTAACCAAGCTATCAATCCCACAAATGACCATAACCAGATAGAGTGACCAGTACTATACTGTGACAATTGACTGCTGGGATTAATGTTGTTCTGCCCCCAATTGACATTGCATACACAAAATAGCCTTAGGTGCACTGTAAACATACATTGGACACTGAGCACCAGATATATCACTCAGTAACTCCACCTCGGATCTCACATAAATTCTTCACAGACAATTTGTAACCATGTACTATGTCAAATACATGTCACCTGAGTTATCATCCTTGAATATAACTCTGAACTCTATTGCCTGACCTATTTCATAATGGGTATGCCCAGGAGCAGTATTGAACTGATGAAGACTCATGTGTATTACATGAAGCATGCATTGTTTGATGTCATTCTTCTATTCTAATCAACGTTAATTATAGCCACAGTCTCATGAATAACCAGCAGGCTTTCCTAATATGGAACTCAAGTATTTTAAGACAATGTTATAGACCATTTTGCTACTTCTTCAAAATTGCACCATTATTCAATAATAATAACTAAGAGTATGATGACACACATCTATCGAAGAGAGGTGATCTCTTGTTGCTAACCAAGCTATCAATGCCACAAATACACAGATTCAGCTGATGATAAGAGTAACCTTGAAACCTTCATACCCTTTTGAATGGCGTTATACTGCTGCCATAGTGTGACTCGGGTGAAGGATCTACAGGTAATTGTACATTGGGGCAATCTGACAAATGGACACACCCAGTGGCATCCGTAAGTGTCTGCATATATGTAATTTGTGCAATCAGCGAAATCTATCTCTGAAGAGGTTTTTGTCGTCTAGAAAAAATATCATTTGACAATGCCTGGAAAATATCTACAGCCTTACAGAGTTCAGTTGTGATGCTGCCCTTCACACCTATGTAAGTCTAGATGTAAATACACACTATTAACCTTTAGTTACAGTAGCAAATACCTGGTAAGTATTATAAATGTGTTCCTACCTTTCAACATGGGAAGTTTCTGAAGTTCTCTATTTTTTGTGATGTTGAATCTCGACGAATTCTGTCGCTTATCCTTCTTGATCTGCGGTGCACCAGGCATTGGTTTGATCTTGGTTAGTGATGTTGGGGGAGGGTGACTTGGATCTGCTGTGCCTGTGGTTGCTACAGGTGCTGCTTTACGCTTAGAAGACTGCAGTAGAATCAGGAAAAACAACTATGATCAAAGTGCAAACACTAGTATAAACACACCTTTTAATGTCATGCATTGTCACATAGATGTAGACAACGACGACCCATGAACTTTGCATCGAAAAAACAGTCGATCATCATTGTTTGATTAGCCTCACTAGTGGCCAACACACTAACAGTTTGCCGCCATATTGAAATTGACATGTAAATATGGCTACCACTATACTCTTGTGAATACGATGCCAGTGAGGTAGCGAAAAAACGAATACTTGCCTCATTGTCACTGTTTTCCGAATTTTCCTTGCTGTTGTTTTTGGTACCGCCTGCACTTTTGGTCGTTGTCTGTAAGTTAAAAAGATGATCATAATTTTACTAGAGGAAATAGCAAATGAAATGAAGATTTGGAGAGGATGTCACAGGAAATGATGGCGATTCAAGCATCAAGAGGGTTATACGGAGCCGAATACGGTTGTGCAACTTAAATAACACCTATATAATCCATCGGCATTTGAAAGCATGCTACTTACTTTGTCCTTCTTGATTTTATTAGGCATTTCGTGGCTAGATTTTCTCTTCAGGGGATCGTTTTCCACCTTGATGTTCGACACCACTTCAACACCAAACAAGAATTTTGATTGGTTCATAAGGGTCACGTGGGAAGGTGCTCGTACTAAGTCACATGACCTCGTCAAGATCTCCAGCTGAGGAAAATAGTTCATCGAGAAGCCGATAGATGTAGCTGACAAGCGGACACTTCATAATGGGCACTTTCAAAAGCAGACTGAACACTGAACTGTTCAACAATTTTCAAAAATTGACAAACCCTGTGGGGAGGCTGCTGGCAGTAAAATGCAATTAGAGGATATATACATTGAATGGAAATACGAAATCAAGTGTAACCGATTCTTCAGTGCTAGCTTAGATCTTAGAAGACCAAACACATGGAATGGAAACCAGCCGGTCAACCTGAACATGCTAGCCTCAACCAGTGTCAACTAATAGTCGGTAATAGGTGCTCTGGGCACCCCCAGCAGGTGGTGGAGATAAGGTTTCTCTGTAATGTAATCGATGCAAGAGCCCTGATTGGTCCTTGTTCCCACGTGACCTCGCCCTGCTGCCTTATCTGGTAGTCCTGGCATGAGGCCAGCATGTAACTATAGGGCATATAGTAATTGGTCTCTCGTTACATATCCATTCTTTTCTTAATCCAAGCTTAGATAAATAAAACAAGTGGATATAAAACCAGCCGGACAACCTGAACTGGCTGGCTGCTGCGAATGGCCCAAATTCATCTTCTGCGCATGTTGGTGTGGAATGTTCTCTGTAGTGTAAACAATCCGAGAGCTCTCATTGGTTTTTGTCTCCTGGTGACATCACATACAAGCCAGATTTGAGACCCCTGGCATGGTGAGACATTCACTGCATTCTTTTATTCATCTAAGTCAAACTTGTTTTTCGTTTGCAATTCTTTTGATAGCAATAAATATCAGAGCACCCAGATATCCCTGCGACCACACACTTAGGGCTAACCTACCTATGTATCAATAGTTCAAAAAGCTTGACTTACAGGTATACTATAGATAAATACGGTATTAAACTGGCTGTAATAAAAAGAGGGGCGGGTCAGTGTCCAAATAGTAAGGTATAGCATATGTCATTTGCATTTGCGCTAGTTAGATTCATCCTGGTGAAAAATATTCTCCACAAACTTTGGTCATTCAGTATCTTTTACATACTTATTCTTAACTTTTTAAAGCTAAGGATATTCTCGAGGGTAGCATTGAACAGGATGTGCAGCAAATGCCTCTTTTATTTCAATATCAGTATCTAATGTCTCATTCTTCATGAATTACGATTTAGCAATTCGTGGCATGTGCCAGCGCTACCACTAAGGAACACGTTGAAAGCGGCCAGCGCTACGTAGTAACGGGTGCCGAAGTAAACCACCGACATGCCCTCGCCACCCATTGGTATTCTTCTCACGCTCCCCAACCTGATTAGAAACCAGGAATGAGGTGAGGGAACCGCACAATTGGTGACATATTCTTGGCAATAATGCAATCTGTAGCTATAGTGCAATACATTAATATGCTTAGCCTAATTGACCAACTATTAACTTTTGCAAGTTATTTGATTGAATACAAACGTTCAACTATAACTTTATCAATATCGTAGACAGTTTAGAATATCTCTGTTGGAAGAAAGGTTACTTATTTTGTCACTTAGCGGAATTCCGTACATTTTACACATCTGTGCGTGGGTGACTGCGTATTTTGTCGTAGTGAATATTCATTGACAAAAGTTCCACACTTGTTATTCGTCGCCCGTGATTATGCCCCAGACTTCTCTTGAGAATGTGATTTTATTTACAGGGGGTAACTAAGAATGTTTTGAATGAGTCAGAAAATTATGGAAATAAGTCATCACAAACACTTATGAAAAATGTTTGAAAGAAATCTAAAATGATGCGTTTGTTATAAGAAAACACCTTTGATCAGAGAAAGTGTGACATCAGCAAGAGTTTTGATTATAATAATAATAATAATAATAATAATAATAATAATAATAATAATAATAATAATAAAGAAAATAATAATTGATATTTGATGCAGCGCCCTTTCCACCCATAATATTCAAAAGCACTATATAAAGAAAAGTTAGGGGATAGATGTTGTTGGTCCATATAGTCAAATAAACTCCTTTCGAAATAGCATTGTTTTGAAGTTTTGCACACCAGGAGCAGCCTTGATGTTGTCGGGGAGCTCATTCCAAAGGCGTGGTGCTTAAAAACGCTTATCATAGGTAATTACCCCAGCACTTAACAAATTGTATTTCGCTATAAATCATTGTTTTGCGCATAACTCTTATATAATATATATATATATATATATATATATATATATATATATATATATATATATATATATATATATATATATATATATATATATATATATATATATATATATATATATATATATATATATATATTGTACTATCACAAAGTAGTTATTCTATAGCAGATCATAGGTATTTCCAAAATTGTTTGAGGCCAGCTCACCCTTACTTAGACCATAGGCTGCTGCCAAAGATAGACCAAAGCTGAAAAAAGTAAAGAAATGAAATAATACATACTTTTTCGTGTGTTATCGTCTAGAGAATCGTAGGGAAACTAAAACATCAGTATATGGTGGGGACATGGTTTATACAATATGTCCTGAAATTAAATTCTTCTAATGACGTCATTCACATCCTTACAAAGTAGTTCTCAAAAGATAATTTGTCTTTAACAACAGATCAAAAAAAATGTATCATTTTATTTTATTTTTTCATATTTGTTCTATCTGTGGCAACAGCCTATTTCTAGCTAGACTAGCCCCTAGTCTATAATTGCTTCACTGTTCTGGTCTCTGTCTTTGGGATAGACACTGATAGATAGACCCAATGGATAATACCTTTGGCCAGTGTTGCCACCTGGTGAACATTTTCCGGACTAATTCTAAAACAGAGTAGACTCAGTTTTGAGTTGGTATACTTTTAAGGATACACATAATATCGATTTTATATTAATGATTTCATACTGCAGGTTTTACCGTATCATGTTTAAAAGCGATTTATAAAAATGTCAGTGGACATAGCATGTTCCATGTAGTCAAATAAGCTCACCATGAAATAGAATGATTCAGTATAGCGTTGATGCTGACCGTGACTGGGATATCATTCCAAAGGCATTGTGCATAGACACTTCTGTTTATGCTAAACACACTGAGTGTGCAAGCTTTCCAGTTTCAGCTTAGATGACTAATTGATTTTTTTTTCTATCTAAGGTTTCAGCGGATGCAGATGTGATAGACTATTCAATTCTTGACCAACTAGTGGCGTGTAGTACCAGTAGGGGCCCATAAATGGTTCCGTATGGCTGTCCTATCTGAAGCTCTTTTACCCAGACATATGTTTTACTCCGCAATGTGAAAAACAACCGAATAAACCTAGTAACCTATGGGCTACCCCAGAAAAAAATAGGGGGGGGGGGACTCTCTCTTCTTAGGTACTTGCTGCATGGTCTTTTAATGGTTGAATAAATATACAGATGAATTTCTATTGAACAGCCTAGACTCTAGGGTACAGAGTCTGCTGACTGTAGTCACCTTGAAGAGCACACTTAGTACTGGATTAGGTTTGGATAAGTATACTCAATTGGGTGTATATAATAACGTGACTGTGGGCCTTTTTCGAAGTAACAGCATATGGCATATACTGAATATTCTGTCATCATGTTCATAGTTTTCTGGAGATTTCGTCACCAAGCGACTTTGTCATCACGCATTTCTGTCAACTTGACACAAACCTCTCTAAATATCGTAATAATACAATGAATTCCCATAAATACGTTGAAATAATTTGAAGCATTGAACTCTTTATAACTATATGACTTTATAACTTTATCAAAATTTAGTTTATAAGACTTTATCTGCGGGTTTAGTTTGTTGTTTTTTCCTCTCGATCAATCTTCTTTAACCTAGGCCTAACAAGATCGGTTAGAATTTCCCTAAAGTCAACTTAATTAAGTCATGAAAATTAAGTTTAACTTTATCTAATAAATGAATTTTGAATTTCGATTATAGTCACATTTTTTTGCCATAATGAGGCTCTTTTGTGACTTGCCAGTTGCAAGTGTCGGAGGAAACCTTTTTTTTTTCAAAAACCTACCAGATAGTAGGTTTTTTGTTTATTTTCATATTTGCCAAACAAATGTACATTATAGGTAGCGGTGAAAGACAGCTAGTAGTGTTGCAACGTATGGGCCATTAGCCTGATTATGGCTGGCCCTATATAACTGAATGAAATTTAAAGAAAGTTATACTGTTTACAAAACTAAACGAAAAAGAAATACCGATTGGCCCTTTAATTCCAAGAGAATTGTAACATCGGCCAAAATCGGTGGTGAAGTCTCATGGTGAGGAAATCTCCGTTCATGTGTATGGACAGGCCCATGCACCTCGTTCCAACATTCCGTCGTTCAAGGGCTCCGCATTCCGACATTCCGTTGTTCCGACATTCCGCCTTATATACTGTGCCAAACAAAATGCTCACGGCCAGCGAGATTTGAGTGCCGGTCTTGGTACGAGTCGCGCTCACTTTAAACACTTGTAAGTTTTGTGAATGGGTGCTGACATAATTTGACCGGTGCGTACCTATGATATTCGATACGTTGGTTATTGAAGAATGATTTATATCCTCGATTTGTATCATAAAAATGTGCTTTACCCAATTATCGCTCACAATAGTCAATACTCTTACAACTTTTAAGGTGGCTTGGTAGATTCAAGATTGTGGGGTTAATTTCATTGACTAAGTTTTTTTCTACGCTGTTTGTATTTGACTATTTAGCCTACTCAAAGTGTACATTGCCTGAAAGGTCTCCGAATGAGGAGTGCATTAAAGATCACAGAAATACCCTCACGGAAGGGTGTAATATGACGCTGGCATGGCCAGGAAGCGAGCGAAGCTTTGGATGATCATTTTTTTTTTTACTTCTGACCAAAATACAGCATTGATTGACCGTAAATTAATGGCATACAAAACAATACGATTTTAAACTGTCTTAAAATTTATATTTCGCAGCTGATTTTGACGAGAATTCAATGGCCAGTAGAATGAATTCTGGCGGTTCTATCGATCTAAACCGCATGAAAATTGACCCACGGACAGGCGAGAAATTCAGTTTTAACTTGGATATAGTAGCGGCGTGTACATACGGCGTGGTATGGCCAGGAAGCGACGGAGCCGAGAATTGAGCCACGGACGGGCGAGAAATTCAGTTTTAACGTGGATATACATGTAGTAGCGGCCACTTTCATTCATATTTCGCAACTGATTTTGACGAGAATTCAATGGCCAGTAGAATGAATTCTGGCGGTTCTATCGATCTAAACCGCAATGGTCAGTAGAATGAATTCAGGCGGTTCTAAACTGCATTAGAATTGAGCCACGGACGGGCGAGAAATTAAGTTTTAACGTGGATATACATGTAGAAGCGGCCACTTTCATTCACGCACGTGCATTCATGCATTTCATCCAATGGGATGAAATGTAAGTGTTTGGTATTGTTGTACTGCACATTACGTCATTGTCGACCAATGAAATCGGTCGTTACTTAACCTACTAAAGATTCCTCCAGAACGGAAGTCGTCCGCACGTTGCCTCGCACGTTGGACGATATTGTTGTCCCGCACGTGGGACGGTGACAACTTTCTGGGTCCGTGTATGTATTTCATATTTCCATTTCATATAGTGACGTCATATACACACACGCTCAATTGACGGATTGCGAGGCTTCGCGAAAGGCCTACGGCCTTTCGAGCTTCGCTCGCTAATATTTTTGGGGGTAAAACACTGAAAAGTCATGCATACTCCCTGAGATGAGTAGACCGGGATCGGGCACTGTCCATGCATCATCAAATGTCGCTGCCTCCCATCTCCTTGGCAACTACCTGACCTAGAAAGGATGCTGCATGCTAATTGCACAGATCAGATCACGTGACCAAGGCTACACCGCGTAACCCGAGGCGCACATACCCTAGGTGCTAGCATGCTGTGCCTATGGCGTTGCGGTTCAAGGGGATGTATTTCTCTGATACTCCACAGATGTGGAGGAAAGGTCAATAAAGATGAAATGGTATCACAGTTTTTCTAATTTTTACTCCGTTCAAATTCAGTAAGCAATTCATCTTGAAGTTTTGCTGAAAATGAGAAAAAATGTTTTTCAACTTTCAGATTCCATAACTTTTGAATAAAGTCAAAATTAGAAAAAAAATGGGATACCCTCCTCTTCAAAATATCTATGTTAAATTTCAAGCAAAGCCGTTAATATTTGATACCCAAAATCATGAATGTCGATCACCACATACACAACCAGCAGACAGGGTCTTCGCCAGGATTTAGAAACTGGGTGCCCAAAATTGGCTGTTGGAAA
This sequence comes from Maea johnstoni, assembly GCA_963942565.1. Classification (NCBI taxonomy): domain Eukaryota; kingdom Metazoa; phylum Annelida; class Polychaeta; order Spionida; family Magelonidae; genus Maea; species Maea johnstoni. Next base: position 2,695,419 of record OZ012686.1, on the reverse strand, counting down.
ATTTTTGGGCGTCCAAATCTTTAAGGCGGACCACAATAAACTCAGATTTCAACCAGAAACATGTATATATGTATAAAAATAAGGCATGATATCCATATACAGTACAATGTCTTGGGAATTATATGGATATTAAAAAGTTCAATTATATGCTTGAGATTTGTATTTTAAGAAATTCCTCACAGATAATTTTGGGTGTCCTGAGGGGTGCTTTTTAAGGGTTTGGGTGTCCAAAAAGACACCCAGACGCCCTGCTGGCTAAGACCATGCCAGCAGATCTCGCTCTACAGCCTGGACTCAATTTCCAGCCCAGTTATTGACAAGAACCGCTCAACAGGTGCATTCTGTGCATGTGCGCGAGCAACCTCCTCTATTATGTAAATGAATATGACCCTATTTGGTTCTTTGTCTCCTAGTGATGCCACACTGAGACTAGTTTCAGAGAGATTAGGTGTGCCCAGGGCTTCATAATGGGTCCATCCATGTTCATTCATCTAAGCCAAAATGCATGGTTGAAGCGAACATGATTTGGTGAAATGAAGAAAAGGGTCAAAAACATTTTCTGTGTGTGTGCAAGTCTATGGGAGCTTCTGTAATTGATGGTCTCTCTCTCTCTCTCGCTGCTCAGTGATTGCCTAGACATTCACAATTGATCTGATTATAAGTAAAAGGATGTAGACTTTGACTTATATAAAGATCCCAAAATGACCCTTTATTCACAAATTAACCCCACACCTTAACTTCAAGCTGAAGTTGGTCAATTTCTCTGAGCTGAACCACCGCCAGCTATTTCCTGTCACTGTAAAGTTAGAAGCGATTAGATTGATGATAGCCATTTGCAACTCAGTCTTATGGTTAGAAGAAGTGTTTTCAGCCTTATGGTTAGAAGAAGTTACAGGATCACTCTTGACTGACTAAAGCTCAATGAACCTAATGATAACAACTTTTATCATTAGGTTATATATCAGAGAGGTAGAAACCAGGTAGACCAAATTTGTGTTGTCTAACCTGACCAACTTCTCATTTTTTGTATGTCTCTGTTATGCCCTGTACTGACGACATGGTACCGGACTTAGCCAGGATTTAGATACTGGGTGGCCAAAATTGGTAATTGTAAGATTTCTGGGCGTCCATTTTTTCAAGGGAGACCTTAATGATATATTAAGAAAATTACCATAACATGTATTTACTTATTCAAAAAAGGTATAATAACCTTATGTTAGGCCATAGGAATCATATTTAGGTAAAAATATTCAATTATGAACTTGAGAAATGACATTTTTAGAAATACCTATTAGAGTATATATATATATATATATATATATATATATATATATATATATATATATATATATATATATATATATATATATATATATATATATATATATATATATATATATATATATATATATTATACAGTTTGTATATATAAATATAAAAATATACATGTTCATTCTTTTCTTTGTAGATCTTCAAGACTAACATCACCTGGGAGACCATGTTGTCTTCAAGAACTATCAACGTCACAAAAGGCCTTCAGAGCCTACAGAATGTTTTGGTTTCAAAGAAAATTCAAATGCTTAATAGGAGAGTTAGAACAATACAAATAACTAGCTCTTTTCACACACACAACCGAGATAAACAGGCTAAGATAGAGTGTTGTCATATGAGAAGAGAGCTCCATGAAACGTGTCCTGCTAGATCCTTTCATGTGCCAAGACATTTCTTTCATAACTCAAATATTACTCAAAATATAGCAGAACAGCCAACTCTTCCAACCCCTGAGCTGGATTTTGACTATATGGTTAACCCACAGAATACAAGTGCCATTGCTGAGAGTATTGAAAATAGAAAAGGTGTTGGAGACATCCATAGAGTGGTAAGTATTAGGAACTAAAGTATATGGGAATAATATTACTATATTACATTTCTCATTTGCTTCTTGAGTATACAAGTGGCCTTTTTGGATGTTTGTGATTTGTTATGTTAATATTCATGTGTATTTTCAATATCAATTTTGACATAATGTATGTTTGCCATAAGGCATTGGAATAAGTAATTAATATATAGTCATTGTATATGTATGTCAATTACAACTCCTACTGTAGGGTGAAAAATATTTCAAAATAAATTAATTATTTTGCCTTGCCAAAAATTTTAGAAATGAAGTCTGAAGTTTGTTAAATTTACAGTCTATTAGGGCTGCATACCGCTAAGGGTGAAGCGGTACGGTACCATAACCGGTATCGTCGAAACGATACGGTATTTTATCGGTACTGCTATCGGTATCTTGAACTACGCTAAGTACACACTTAGCGTAGTTCCTGACATAAATCTAAAACGTAATTGTTGTCTGTCAGGTATTTTAATCCTCATGTGAAAAATAAACAGTCGTACTTACTGCAGCTGAACTTGTTAGATCCACATTCTGCTCATTCTTGCTTGATGGTACGATATAGCGGCAAAGCCAGCACCATCGCCGCTACCATCAGTGCCGTGATTCTCATCGCTACCGCGCAGTGGCGCTGTAGATTACTACAGCAGCGCCACTACGCGGTAACAAAAAGTATTACAACACCAATGGCAGCGGCGACGGCACCAGGTTCGCCGCTATATCGTACCTTCCAAGTTGACAAGTTCAGCAACCGTAAGTATAACTTTTTACTGAATTATTTAGTAGTATTGAATGTTTGACATGGGTTTGTGTTTTGCAAAATACTGATAAGCATACCGTTAAATATTGAAACGAGTATTCACCGGTATTTTGCAAGACAATATTCGGTACGGTGCTGGTACCGGGTACCGGTGTACAGCCCTACAGTCTATATGAGCATTCTTAAAAAAGGATCTTGGGATTTATATTGATGATCATCTTGTTTGTTTTTATCATAATATTTTGTAAAAATAGATACATCTGGGTCAGCAGTACTCACCATTAATTGACCCATATTTTGAAATGCAGCAAGTGGTGAAGTCAGCATATTTATTATTTGACAAATTTTCCCAGTTTACAATTTGTATGTGTTGAAATGGAGGTTTTGTCATTTATTTCCCTCATATTTATTTCTTTTTTTTTCTTTTTTCTAAATTTTCCTCATATGATACCTAAGGCACCAATTTTGACCAAATTGTGCATTTCTTTTCAGTTGCATCTTTGGAATCAGCTACAGCAGGAGCAGTCTCAACAAAATAGGGAAACAATTAAAGTGGAACTTTTGAAGGAGGGGCTTTCAATTCCAAATCGGACACATCCTCTATCAGTAAGAATAACTGAATTTATGAGAGTTTTAGATATTAATCAAAGATATGCTGTTTCAGTCTAAATGCAATACTTAGTAAAGAATGACCCCTTTCTTACCTGTTGTACCTGATAAAACCATGTCACATGTCTGTTAAATGTCTTACCGAACAGGATCCAATAAAAGTTGGTCAAGCTGTTTAAGATTTCTTTGCATGAAATGTATGCTTACTGGTAAGGAAAGTAGTGATTTGTGGGGGATAGTTTGTTTGTGATTTGTAGTTTGCAGTATTTTAGCACTGGTTTGGTGGCTATGACTGTCCACAGTGCATTGTGTCTGTCTAAATATGTGGTTTATTTCTTTGCAGCCAGTTGGCGATGAATCAAATGCCAAACAAGTTGAATTGCATGGCAGCAAAAGAGGTAGGTTAATTCCAATATAATTTCAATTTCTTTACCTTTTTATGGGGTAGTTCATTCTGAACTTTTTTTATTGGGACCACAGTGTAGTTTTATCAACTTTTATGCTGTATCAATTGTGACATCATTATAAAATTTTGATTTCATATCTAGGTTTTCATATCTACATTTCATTATTTGTAGTTTACCTTCTTATGGTTTACTATGGTTATTATTCTCCTTCACAAACTCTTATTTCAATTTTATCCTGAAACATACCTCTTTGTGATGAAGATGCTATCCTCTTGCTGTATTTGATCAAATTAGCATGCCTTCTCTTGTTATTGAGTTATTGAGCTATTGCTGAGCCAGTACATATTTTCTTATGTTTACTTGTTTGTTTTTCAGACTTCGGTTTCAAGCCCAAGTCTGTGCTCGAATTAGGTTCCAAACTTGATGTCCTACGTGTGGAGTAAGTGGGAATTCTCATGTTGTTATCTGTACCACTGACCATGCTCTTTCATAGAGGGTATTTTTCTATGTTATGAAAAATGACCATTTCAGGACTGGTATCTATTTACATCTGTTTCAAATATCTTGTAACTATGGAAGATTGGTTAAAGACTTGTTTTAAGCAATTTTTAAAGGACAAATTGTTTTTCACATTTTCATGATTGTGTCCGTAGGCCTTATTCTGATACTGGGATTTTGCACACGCTTTATTCTCTTCTTATGGAGACTGATGCTGTTTCAGCTGCGAGCCATGATTCAAACATATACATGTTGATACTTGGAGTAACAAAAGTTTTCTTGAAAAATAGTCTATGTACTTGTGAAAATAATCATGGAGTAAAGTATAATCTTTCAAAAATATTTTACAGAATATTGTTGATTTTGCTCATTTATCATTTCTCTTCCAAACATTTTCTGAAATATGTTTTTTTCTGAGAAGGATATCACCAAAACAATTAATCACTATAGATTGGAAAAATCTCAGACCTTCTCCCTAGTAAAAAAATGCTTCCTTTGTAATTGTACTTTCATTTTAGCAATGTTTTAACCCTACTTTATAGTGAATGTATGGTAAGGGTAACACATACTTAAACCCAACAAGCCTTCCAATTTTTCAACAAAATTTTCTCTTCAACTCTTCAGAAATGTGGGCTTATCTACTGGACCGAGGACATATTTCTTTAAAAACTCTTTAGCTAAAATGGAACAAGCTCTTGTTAGATTCACCATGGAGAGGTTATTGAAAAAGGTATGTTCTATTGATTTACTAGGCAATGGTTTGTGAGCTGGGTGTTTGTGGTGTATCACTATTGTAAAAGGTCTAGAACCCACAGGGGTGTCTAAGTTTATTAATCGTGGAGCACAGGCAATCAGTCCTTAATAAAGTGTTTCTCTGTCATGCAAGAATTAGTTTAAAATATTGTCATCAGGTAGCACTATTATGTAAGTCTTATCACTTTAATGGAGGCTACATTAACAAATACACTACGGCAGGAAGTATATGAAAGGCTCAACCAATCATGCTCTCTGAGAATATGCCAAGTTTAACAGCGCTACATGGATTTTGCTTGTTGCACTAGCACTATGCACACTGGTGTGACTGCAACAGTTGGACACCCATGCAGGTGTTGGAAAGACGCCATTGATTTGAGATTAGTCTGATTATTCCCGGATTTGACTGTTGACCAGCAATAACCCATTTTGATAAAACAATAGTATTTGACTATTACATTGTCACCCGTCATTGTTCAAGTGACAATTGAATTAAGAATTTGAATAATGGAAATGGTGATTGATGAAAAGGCATTACATTTAGAAAACCACTTCAGAATGACCCTTGGAATCAGTTTTACTTCCCCTCCTCTTTTGTAAAATTGATGTAAATTTGAATATATTCAAGAGCCATAATTATAGACATCTGGCATATTATTTGTTTCCTATTTCAGGGCTTTCTTCCTATCTCAGTCCCTGATATGGTTCATCCAGCTATTATTGTGAGTACATGTATTTATTGGCTGGGCATATGATGCTTGACAGAATGACTTAGTATCACACCAGGAACAATTCTTTTTGCACTTACACTGAAATCCTTTTAGTATTACAAACGGTTCCACATATCATAAACTAACAGTTAACTTTACCAAGTGGAAAAATTAAGGATTAAAATGATTTCCTGTGCCAGTTTGCTTTGAATGACTTATCCTAAAGTATCCTGTCATGAAGAGGAGACGGTCAGGGAACCAGGCTAGCTGTTTGACAGTTGAACAGATCTACAAAAAAAGTATGCAGTATTATTAAAGTTGACCTGTGAATAAGTCATGGCAGCAGCTCATCTCAAAAACAAATCTTTGTTACGCTTTAAAAATTTAGTTGGGCTCGCCACTGTATTTTTCCTAATGGTGGATGCAGGAAACTGCAAAAAACAATTACAGGTTAGGTTGCCTCATGAATTAAGACATGGTCATCGTTTAATTGCTCAGATGCTAAGTGTGATATTGTTTATTTCTTCAGGAAGGCTGTGGCTTTAAGACAAGTGGTGAGAGGTCACAGGTGTACAAACTAGTACCTGAGCGCCATGGTCAGGTGTGTCTAGCAGGGACTGCAGAGATGGCACTAGCAGGTGGGTCATTACCTATACCTGTGAAATCTACCTCTCTCTAACTGTTCTTGGCTAACATTTCCACTACCAGTCTTAACAGACTACCTTCCTTTCTAGTTTAATCAGAAAAAAAACTAGCAGGAAGTATTCGCTCGATAAAATCTGTCATTTTCTGAGGGAATTAAAAATGTTTATGATCCTACCTTGGATTAAGAAAAGAATGGATATGTAACGAGAGACCAATTACTATATGCCCTATAGTTACATGCTAGCCTCATGCCAGGACTAGCAGATAAGGCAGCAGCACGAGGTCACGTGGGAACAAGGACCAATCAGGGCTCCTGCATCGATTACATTACAGAGAAACCTTATCTCCACCACCTGCTGGGGGTGCCCAGAGCACCTATTAGCGACTATTAATTGACACTGTTTGAGGCTAGCATGTTCAGGTTGACCGGCTGGTTTCCATTCCATGTGTTGGTCTTCTAAGATCCTACCAACTGTTCAATGATATCTTAGGCTGTGTGCTGGCTGACTTCCTAGGTAACTTACAGGCATAATTCAATCTGATTAAAACTAAATTAAGAAACACATAATAATATTATTAATATGCAGCTGTATTATCTCTCAATATGGAACCTTAATGATACCAGCTTTTTGTTCTTGTCCGTATGGGATTCTGCGTTTATAAGGTGATTATAATTTATTTTACAGGCTATTTCATGAATAAGGTGATGGATATTAAGGAACTACCTTTAAGGTAAGCTTTGAATGTTTTCATTGATTTCTCATTGTAATAGATCATATACATTCAGTCTTTTTCTTTGATTGTTCAGGCAAACTTGAATATGAATAGGTACACCACTCTATGTATAAACCTGCAGCAGGAATGACATTTAACAGCAGACATGAATGGCATGTGTATATGATTGGAGGTGTATGAAAGGGATTGGTGTAATGGTTAAGAATGTTTTGTCCTTAGGGCAAGTGACTACTAAATTTTGTTTATCCTTACTAACTTTTTACTTGCCCCAAATGTCAGACAAGGTAATATTTTTATAGATTTTTCTGAGTGATACTCATACTTACCTTGTATAATCAAGCCAGAACCCTTTCCCTGCCTGTGGCGTCCAAAAAAGGGGGGATGATATCGGTAATATCTTTCTGTAGAAACTATCTTTTGGAATATATTTACAGGGGAGTTATTGAACAGAAACGAACAAAAAATTACTTTAATATGGAAGAAGTTCAGGTTTATTTCAAAAGTAGTATACATGTAGTTCAAAAGAGCATCCCCTAGAGGTAACTCTAAGCACAAATGATTTACTATCAAGTCTTGGTTAACCCACTCACCTCCGGAGCATAGACATGGTCTGACATTTGTGGAGGTATCTTGATAACAATGCAGTATTATGAGAAATATTTGATGGAAAGTTGTTGTTCCTGTTGAATTTGATAAGCCATCTTGAATTATTTTGTTCAAATGTAATTCAGTGGTTGTAGGTAAGGTAGAAATGTGTTGTTTTGTAGGCTGGTGGCAATGAGCAGGTGCTACAGAGCAGAGACCTCCGACGTGGAGGAAGAGAGAGGCTTGTACAGGGTCCACCAGTTTACAAAGGTCAGTCAAGTGCTTGGATCTAAAGGGGGCTTTATGGAGGAGTTTATTCAGTAACCCCTCTTTGTGTTAAAACTACCATGCTTTAGGTAAAATGTCATTTTCTCTTATTTTGTATTAAAACGACTCCATCTTTATATGGGGAAACTCTTCACCTTATTTTTTGAACTCCTGATGTGTTAATGCTGTTTACAATTTTGTGGATGGAACTCACTATTAAGTGGGTTTATGGTGTATTTAAAAGGCATTTTAGGTTTCACTGTTATTTTAACTAAATGTTTATCATCTTTTATTTAATTTGTTGAATCACTTTTTTTAGGTTGAGATGTTTGGTGTTACAGCCAATGAAACAGGAACTGAGAGTGATCAATTACTGGAGGATCTTATTTCCATCGAGAAAGAGTTGTTCACAGAAATTGGTTTGCATTTTAGGTAAGACAAACATATACTATTAACTCCTGGATGGTCACTCCACTTTTTCTTGGCAATATCTCCCACTCAGTATGGAATCATATATCAAATCATGCACACAGGAGTGTCCTATTAGTTAACCCTTTCATTCCTGTAGGGTGGAGATCTTCTTGACAAGAGTTGTCTGGACCTTAGATACTTTTGAAAATAGATAAATCATTAATTCACAAAATATGTGAAGGAAAGTTGTGAGTTGTATTTTGATTAACATTGTTTCTTCATGGGTCAAAGCAGTGGATCAACTGATATACCCTGCTTGTAGCCAATAAGAATGCCCTATTCTCTTTAGGTCACTCCTTAATGACCTGAGTACAGTAATAAATTATTTTAGGCGTCAAACTACCAGCTCTATTACTGTCGCTGTACACCTGACCTAATGCGCTTGTATGGTAATTGGCCCCCTGTTTCAGCTTCCACATATATAGCCCTCTGACCCATTTTTAACAGGATAGAGAGCTAGATTATTCCCAAATGTTTTATACAGAATATCTATTTTTCAATTGAATATTTACATCTTTCCAGGATTCTAGATATGCCTAGTCAGGAGTTGGGTGCACCAGCCTATAGAAAGTATGATATTGAGACGTGGTTACCAGCCAAGCAGTTTTGGGGTGAGGTAGGTAGAGATGCCATGTAGAGATAAAGTACCACCATTGAACTAGTCTGAGAATTTGGAAAATAAGCAACCAGTATTGTTTGTTAGCTGTCAACTTGTGTAGCTATTCTAGAAACCGATACTGTAAACCGTGTTAATGCATACTTTGTGCACTACTGGAGTCCACATTTATTAAACTATGCACCATACAGTTTGGTATGTTTATTTAGATTTATTGGAGAGTCAGATCTACTCAATCTTTTATATTTTAAAGAATGGGATTTTTTTTTGTTTTGTTTTATGGAAAAAAATGCAATATTTTGAATACCTGTATTCTTTTTAGATTTCCAGTGCATCTAATTGTACAGACTTCCAGAGTAGGAGGCTCAATATTAAGTACAAGGATTGTAATGGCAACCTTAGACATGCCCATACAGTAAGTACAAAAGTAGTCTTTGTAGACAGGTACCTACTTACTGCTTCTACATTTAATTATACCCCCTTGGTGGGAATTTATATACTGATCTTATAGACAGATAGTTCCATTGTTTTTTGATAAATCCATCATAGTATGTAGTAGGGATATGTACCTGTACTCTACACAATAACAAATGCTGATATTGTATGGTATAAAGTACCGTATAGAAAAAGTAGTGTTGTGTAGTATTGTTTAGGATTTAGAATATATATGAGACTTAATTGCTACCTTAATGTCTCTGCACTAAGGCTGTTCGTCATTTATAGGCGAAAATTCTGGAGCGGAGTATGCTAAATTTAATAAAATTAGGTCCCTTGGAGGCATACAATATTGTATTGTATTGCAAAATATCTTAAAGGTGCCAAATCCTAGTATGTAACCAGAATTACTATGCTAAGGATTTGATCAAATTCACTGTTTTGTCGCAATCAACCCACCCACTGATTGCTGGGTTCAGTTTTGACATCAGCAGGTACCTTCAGATAGGCTCTTGTAGGTCTAAACAGGTCCCTGTCATTAGCCCCATTTGTTGTAAGTCAGCATGTATTCAAAAAGCAATGTAGTTCTTGTATGAAGGTTGGCAGTGGTTGGCCTGTGTTATTCATGGTGTAATAGTTCTTTATAAAAGCCAGCCCCAGCACACAGGAAGTCACTGTTGGGTCATGTAGATAGCAGGCTGGGGCTGATTATGTGATGAACCATAGTGATAGTGATAGTGTCTGCTTTGACCCAGCCATTTTGGCTACATGCTATGTTGGATATATGCAATGTGTCATGCATTAGTAACCCATTAATGCTAAAGAGTTCCTTTGGACATTGTCGAAATCTTTATACTTTGAACAACAACTCAGAAACTAAGAATATTTTTCATGAAATATTTTGAGGAGAAATTTTGGTAGTGGTATGATTAACACTTTTCCTTCAGTTTTTTCCTCAACTTTGCTTTTGCCTGAAAAATTACACCAGATTTGTTAGGCTGCTTGTGAGCATTTATGTGCTAAAGAATAGATTTCTTGTTAGGACAGTATCATAGCAATGATATTATTAATACTTTTAAAGTGTGACTCTGAAAAATGACTGGGTTTTTATAGGATAGTGATAATACATAATAAAGTGCTCGCTCATGCAGTAGGCTATATTTTGAATATGTGTGTCTTTGCAGGTCAATGGTACAGCATGTGCAGTACCCAGGATGGTGATAGCTATCATGGAGAACAACCAGAACAAGGTGAGTTCCAAACAATCACAGAAAGATAAGAGATAGTTTACTGTTTTAGGTATATAATATATCACCACACTACATGAAGGTTAGTTTACACAAAACACAGGTATTGTGTTGAGAATTCACTCTATTGCCCCTTCTGAAGCACAAATGTTTCCAAACTTTGAAAGGGACCCCCAGCATATGCTTAGATCATAGTCACTATCACATATCAAAAGCAATCAATGATTGATAAGGTATGATTTTGAAGTATGGTTTTGCTTTTTCGATAACATCATATTGTTAAACATTTATGAGTGTTAAGGTTATGAGATTTTAAGATCTTGTTAAGAGGTATTGAATGTTTTAACATGTGCTACATCTGTTTGCCTAGTGAGTCCTGAGGTAAAGAGCTTATTTGTTCCTGTAAATGATTTTACAATTTCCCTGGTGTGACAAGGATGTTAATGGTCACTTTGTTATGCTTTTCAGTATGTTTATTTCTCCTTCCAGGATGGTACAGTGGACATACCAGTGGCACTTCAGCCGTACATGAATGGATTAAGTTGCATCACCACACCTGAAAAACCCACTAAGATGACCTGGGTCAGGTCTATAAAATCTAAAAAGAAATAGATTAATTACTTCATGATTTTATTTCACTTAAGTATGGCAACAGGATCTTTTGAAGATGCTTTTCTTTATAATTTTTAAATGGTTTTATGTTCTTGTTTGTCCAACTGAACCAGGAGAACTATTTCCCTAGAATTTTTAAAATTGTATTACAATGATTTATCATGACTCCTTCAAGTGAGTGTAAACTATGTTTAAAACTGAAGCTATAGTTCAAAAGTTCATAGAAAACCCCTTGAAAGGGTTTTATTCTAACTGTACGGGAATGCCACTTGCCTATGGTAATCTATCTTCTTACTTCTCAAGCATCATGTTGCTTTCAAGGAGTTTGTGTTCACTCTGATGGTCCTTTGTTTTCTGAATTAAATGCCACATTCAACAAACTAATTTCTTTATAGTTGTTTTCTGAGTCTGAATTCATGTCCATATTCTGTGAAATGTACCAATGTTGCATATTTTTATGAATTCATTTTTCTCCATTAATTTCAATTTAATAATTGAACCCTCTCATTATCCAAAACCAGGAATACATTTTGAAATCATCCTTTTAAATGCAAGTTGCGAATCACAAATCTTTTTGTCAGTTTATGTAATCTGTTTTATTTTTATGTTTGTAAGATCTTCCAAATTTTAAGTTATTATCTATATGTATGTTGCTTTGTTCTCCATCAGGTGATATAAACATCAACTTGGTCACCTTTTATCATATTCAATCCCTTAGACATGATCAGATTTTCAACGTTGTTAAGGGGAACTGGGACTAAGCATAACATCAGATGTACCATAATTTTGTATGTATAGGATGCACCTCTCGGATCTCCGTTTGTCCTGGTCTGTCATAAGTAAAAACATGTGTCTTATACACACAAAATTACAATATGCTAAAATGACCAAAGTTACCAACTTCAGAAACTTGTATAGAGAAGTATATTTTTCAAATCCCCACAGCTACACACCCACACGCACGACATATATATATATATATATATATATGTATATATACACTCACAAACGTTGGGTTATAAATATTTTTTTTCTCTCATTTTGTGAAAAGGTGCAAAAACTAAGTTGAAGGCGTATAATACACTAAATTATCCATGTTGCATACAAAAGAAATCAAATACTTTTCGTCATAATAACAACATTTTCTTGGGAAAAATTGTGTGGTATTAACAATGGATGTGTTTAAAATGCCCAATTAGTTGTCAATATGTTAGATGTCTGGGTCTGTTTTGGCCAAGAAACTCAAAATTTTGGAAACATTTTTTGTAACGTTACGGTCAATAAATACACATACATACGTGGTTGACAGGGATGATTGATGTAGGCTCTTCTCTGATAAATTGCATCAATGTTTGTTAATATCTTTTGACATAGTCATGAAGGCAAAGGCTGAACATTTTAAGGCCAAAAACTTAAACTATAAGGTTTAACATGGTGTCTATAGTTATAAATATATATAAGGATGGGTTGAGAAAAATAAAAACCCACCCTTAAAATCTGATTTATCAATCAAGCCATTTAGTATCCCATCTCCAGCATAAACAGCAACACTTTCTAATTTACACACATTGGCCTATGGCTAAATAGCAGTATCAAAATAAAATGATTATAAAGTATTGAACAATAAACAGCTGCTTTCTAATGACATGAATATTCATGATTTTATTTCATCAATTTATCAAAATGCCATTCTAATAGCAGAAATATACAAGACACAGATACTCAATATAAAAACAATCTGTACAAAAATAGAACAAGCTGCACTACCCATATTCGGGTCATGGTTATAAAAGTGATGGTTCCTACCTGCAACATAGCATGTCTATGTACAGAATATAAAAACACACAAGAATGATTATGTACACAATCTTTAGGACCCCTAACAGCGATGGAGAATGTGATTAAGAATATATGGTGTCTCTTTTACTACACACTATTGCCAAGCCAATATAAAGTTAGAAAAAAACAAGATGTAAAGCTATCACATTGTGATTCGTCATGAGAGATTTGCTTGATAAGTTTAACTATAAACAAGGACTGGCATACATTCCTTAGGTGTCAACTATGATGAAATTTAGAGTGCTTGTGATAAAAAGTCAGTATTACCATATGGTCTCCATGTGTGTCAGGGTTTTGACACCTGAAAATCAAACACCTATTATGCATTGAGGTACTGCTGCTAGCTGCACAGTGTAGTTGGCATTCAATAAACCCAGCTCCCTTTTAGTGATTGAGTATTATGTACAGTGAACACAAATCCCAATCCAGCTTTATATCTACATTTCCTAGTTTTGTTTGGTCTTGACTTGAGCGGTACTATAGTACCTTTCGTAGGTGACACTCCTGATTCTTTGGTACAATGAAACTTCTGCCAATCTAAAATTATTACATTTCAGGGGTAGTATGTGCTCTTACATGGCAAATCCCTTTCCGAAATGAAGCAAAACATTGACGTTCATGGTCTGTTTAAGTAGGTGTACACTGGAAGTCAGTTTAACACGGATTGTTCTTAGTTAGTTCTCTTGAAATTCTGGTCTTCATTGAAACCATAAGGTATATTGATATGTAAGGCACATATGATGACAACTACTGTAATTTCGCGTGTATAAGACGCACTTCTTTACATACATTTTTACCCATAATACGGGGGTGCGTCTTATACACAGAGCTAGAAATCCAGAATGTTTCACATCGAGTCCCCAGGCCACATGGAGATCGGAAATCGATGACCCGCCATTACGGCACCCCATATCAGAATAAGCCTCTGGTATGTTTTCATTTTAATTGCGTTTCTAACATGTTTAGCACGTCTCAACTTCAGCGGTATCGGTAAAACATCCTATCTAGTCCTATGTAGCCGCAGACAAATTAGTGAATTGTTTGTTTTACCAGGCCTGTCCAGCCGGTTCTATTTTAGGCACACTAATTACAATACACTGCATGAATGTCCGAGCCCCTATTGTCTTTAGAGCGGCATTATAAGTGACTTCATATTACAATCAGCTTAATGTTTGTCTGAATCCACTGCTAGTTTGTTTGTTTTTTACAAAATAGCTAGAGACATGGGCCGAAAAGGGGGTGCGCACTATACACAGGGCTAACGTCTATACACCGTTTTAAAGGCCTGAACAAGGGGTGCGTCTTATATACGGGTGCGTCTTATACATGCAAAATTACGGTAACTGGCAGACAAACCAAGGAGCTAATATGATTTCCACGCAGAAAACACTGTTCTAGAATCACTGAACCAGTCCTGACAACTGTTAAACTTGGCTCATATAAACTTAACATCTAGTAGCAAAATCACATCCTCCAGGGGAAACTGCCCCTAAACTACCGTTTAGGTCAATCCCTGGCTATCCTACACAGTATCACAGCTATTCTTTACAATATTGAGAGACATAAATGACAAGGCCATATCACTTTCTTAACCCTATAAAGTCAATATATAATATCATGATTTAGAATCTAATCTAATAGTTTACATACCTATATCTCCATGTGACAATAACTGAAATACATTGTTAAGTTTATATATTATTGCCTGCTAAACCATGATTACTAGTCTCTTTTTCACTGCATCCCCTGACAGAGGTTCAAGTATTCAGGTCCTGGAGCACAACATTTTTAACAACCAACATGCATGATGGCACTTTTGTGTAAACCTTCAGAGCAAAGGATCAATCAGACTGGATCAATAGAAAGGCAGTACAATTCACTGAATTTGACAAGTTTAATGACACCAGTGTCCAATTTAACTAATATAGAAAGTATCAGAATGGCTCAACCTGAAACCATGTGACCTGAAAATTTGCTGAGCTAAAATGCTAATCATTATTGGCTTTGTCTCACGTTGATGCAACAATGCTGCAATGGGACACCACTGACTGGGGTCAGACTGGCTGCCAATGGCTTCATGCAGTGTCATTTTATTGTCCTATTTTACAATATACATATGAACTTTGTTCCTCATTTAAGCTTCCTGAGCTTCAGGTGGGTTCCCCAAGTTTGATTTTTCACGATTAACACTTTATCAATACACAAAAAAATGGACGTCTGACTATATCACAGGTAACTAGTATTTGAAATTTTTGACTCACATTAATTGTATATTTTCAGCTTTAAGCGATCACAGTTGGAGCTATGTTTAAAAGAGTCATGAACTTTTAAGATACAGTTTGGATGGAAAGATATTTCAAAATATAAATATGAACGGTCTTCAGAGAGATATAAACAAAGAGAGTAGAAACGGGCCGATTTCCCAGACTCTTCCTTGTCACACCCTGTCGGTTATCCTGAGTGCTGGACGGTTGATGTGCAGGCAAGATATGATCTCCATGGCCACACTGCAAAACAAGGCATGACTCCTGTTACCCATACTAAAGAGCCCTCTTATGACGATGACTGAGCACGCCCAACCCGATCATGACTGCGCATGTCAGCCGAGTGAGGGCACTAGAGTGTAGGTTGCCTGCAATGTGATCCTGATTCTCCCGCAGGTCAGTGGGGTAACTGGTGTAAACCCAGAAACCTAACTTTTCATTCCCATCAGAAGAGTGATCCATTGACAACACCCAGAACACTATAAAGTGGTAATTAACACATCATAAAAATACATCACTGATATTTAACTCTCCCTTCCTACTGCTGAGCTTCATAAAAGAAATAAACGTAGAATTAGTGTTATTGCCATAAGTAACCTAACACAATTTACTTGGTCAGCATGCATTTCAACTGACTAGTCGTAATGGATTCATTACGCGCAGATTAGTTCAACAAGACCTCAAAGTGTGTGCTTTATCTCAGAAGTCTACTTTGCTTGCTGCCTTGGGTTTGATGAGTTTGTCTAGCTGTGACTGCCCGAGAGAGGATGCTAGTTTATTGCTGATGCTGTCCACGCCTGACTTCACAGCCAGATCATACGGCGTCTCCCCTTTCTCATTCTTCTTGTTAGGGTTGGCGCCGCATCTACAAAAGAAACATGTAGAAATTGACAAAATATTTTTATAAGCACATAGGATAAAACCAACAATTTTCCCCAAATATAAAAAAAAAAATTAGACCATTTCGTTTGATTTTTTTTACTTATTTCTTTGTAAAAAATCAAATAACATCATACTTATCTAAGAAAATAAATGAATGTATTTAACATTTTTTCTTAATCACCAAAAATGTAAAATTTGCATACCTTAGGTTTTACCATTAAGCTACTGCAAATGAGAAGTGTTGTCAGTAAACTCACCCTAACAGAACATCAATAATCTCATGGCCAGCATGCCCAAGATGAACTGCTTCATGTAACGCTGTGTTTCCTTTCCTGAAAAATAGGAAAAGCAAAATTAATGGTTATTTATGAAATACTTGCTGCATACATGTCATATCTAGATCCACTTCCTTGTTGTGTGACTACTTATGTCAATGGTGAGTAGAGAAGGAATCAGTGTTGCTTCCAGGTCTTCAGAAAGAGGCTCTCATACCAGATTAAGACCTATATAAATGTATTGATCACATTCTCTGATAACTATCTATGTCCATGGTCAGTAAAGGTGAAGTGCGGATGGTGCTAGATCTTCAAAAGTGACATCTTTAATCAGGTTAGGACTTATCATTTGTACTGGTGACATTCTCTGATGACCTGGCTTCAAATGATGTGAGGTTCTTCATTTACTGCAAAATCCTCTCCTTAGTCCTCAGTAACAATGACTGTTTTTTATTCAACCCCAACTTAATAGGGCTAGTTATTTTTGTTTATCAGTCACATTCACTATTTTTAACAAAGAACACAATTTCCACTTGCGAAACCCTCTTTCCTGCACTAACCTCACCTTGCAAATCCTGTTGCTTTTGATTAAGAATATTGCCGACCATGCCTCTTGTTTTTTTGTGTATTGATGCCACCTCGTCATGGTAAATGAGATCCATTTATTTGTTTTTGAATAAATACTGGTCCATACCGGGTAGTGTGCTCACAAAATAATAAAGTTAACTTTCAGGCACAGGACTATCCGGTTTTTGAAGGTTATTAACTATTTAAATAATCCATAAAAATTTATAGCTCAGCTAATTTTATCACTTTAATCAATCTGTAATATTTTAATGATTTTTAACCCTGATACTTACTCAGGTCCTTTGACATTTACATCTGCGCCTTCCTGGACCAGGATGGGAATAGCGTCTATGTGCTTATTCTTCACTGCTATATGGAGCACAGGGACATCATTGTTGTTGATGCAGTTTGGGTCAGCACCCTGGAGGAGATACAAGAAAAATCAATTGAAATTTCTTATACCTAGATTTATACACATTTTTTTCAGAGCAAAACAAAGAAAAACATAAAGAAAGGAAATGTTTTACAAAAAAGATGGGTCTTAAAACTTGTGAAATTTATTAAATATATCATGCAGCTTAAGCAGGGGGGGGGGGGGGGGGTTCAGTATTTTGGTTAGGTGCAACTTCCCATACAAAAAACAATTCACCAAATTAACAAACACCTAATCACACCAATTACAATAATTAAAATCTAAATAAACTTAAAACAAAATATAGGTAAATTGTTTATGACGAAATTGCCAACAGTTCAAGCTGGAAAAGATGCTTTCAGTAAAATTAAGATTGAATTGTTAAATGTTATGCCTCTTTACCTCATCAATGAGTTGCTGGACTTCATCAGGAATCCCCTCTCCATTCTTCCCTACCTCCTTCAGCAGCTGCCGGTCAGCGGACTAGTGGAAGAAATGAAACAAAGCAATATAAAACTAGAGAAACAGTACAAAAACAATGTACTACTGGCAAAACTACAGGCACAATACAAAACTGAGAAACAATAGATCCAATGTAAAATTAGAAAAACAACAGATACAATGTAAAACTGGAGATGCTGCATACAGATACAATGTAAAACTGGAGATACAATAAAATACAATGTAAAATAGTATTGGCAACAATTTGCAACTATGTAGCAAGACACTTAGTGCTCCAATTTGCAACAACGTTGCATTGTTTTGATGGCACAGATATAACAATGTTGCACTATCCTGATACTTTTATATATGAAAATGTTACCATATTACATAATAACAATGATGCAGTTAGCACAGCAATGAAGCATGTTTGTACAGCAATGAAGCATTGTTGTACAGCAATGAAGCATGTTTGTACAGTAATGAAGCATGTTTGTACAGCAATGAAGCAGTTAGCACAGCAATGAAGCATGTTTGTACAGCAATGAAGCAGTTAGCACAGCAATGAAGCAGTTAGCACAGCAATGAAGCATGTTTGTACAGCAATGAAGCAGTTAGCACAGCAATGAAGCAGTTAGCACAGCAATGAAGCATGTTTGTACAGCAATGAAGCATGTTTGTACAGTAATGAAGCAGTTAGCACAGCAATGAAGCAGTTAGCACAGCAATGAAGCATGTTTGTACAGCAATGAAGCAGTTAGCACAGCAATGAAGCAGTTAGCACAGCAATGAAGCATGTTTGTACAGCAATGAAGCAGTTAGCACAGCAATGAAGCAGTTAGCACAGCAATGAAGCATGTTTGTACAGCAATGAAGCAGTTAGCACAGCAATGAAGCAGTTAGCACAGCAATGAAGCAGTTAGCACAGCAATGAAGCATGTTTGTACAGCAATGAAGCATGTTTGTACAGCAATGAAGCAGTTAGCACAGCAATGAAGCAGTTAGCACAGCAATGAAGCAGTTAGCACAGCAATGAAGCATGTTTGTACAGCAATGAAGCATGTTTGTACAGCAATGAAGCATGTTTGTACAGCAATCAGGCAGTTAGCACAGCAATGAAGCATGTTTGTACAGCAATGAAGCAGTTAGCACAGCAATGAAGCATGTTTGTACAGCAATGAAGCAGTTAGCACAGCAATGAAGCATGTTTGTACAGCAATGAAGCAGTTAGCACAGCAATGAAGCAGTTAGCACAGCAATGAAGCATGTTTGTACAGTAATGAAGCAGTTAGCACAGCAATGAAGCAGTTAGCACAGCAATGAAGCATGTTTGTACAGCAATGAAGCAGTTAGCACAGCAATGAAGCAGTTAGCACAGCAATGAAGCATGTTTGTACAGCAATGAAGCATGTTTGTACAGCAATGAAGCAGTTAGCACAGCAATGAAGCAGTTAGCACAGCAATGAAGCAGTTAGCACAGCAATGAAGCATGTTTGTACAGCAATGAAGCAGTTAGCACAGCAATGAAGCAGTTAGCACAGCAATGAAGCATGTTTGTACAGCAATGAAGCATGTTTGTACAGCAATGAAGCAGTTAGCACAGCAATGAAGCATGTTTGTACAGCAATGAAGCAGTTAGCACAGTAATGAAGCATGTTTGTACAGCAATGAAGCAGTTAGCACAGCAATGAAGCAGTTAGCACAGCAATGAAGCATGTTTGTACAGCAATGAAGCATGTTTGTACAGCAATGAAGCAGTTAGCACAGCAATGAAGCGGTTAGCACAGCAATGAAGCATGTTAGCACAGCAATGAAGCATGTTTGCACAGCAATGAAGCATGTTAGCACAGCAATGAAGCAGTTAGCACAGCAATGAAGCGGTTAGCACAGCAATGAAGCATGTTAGCACAGCAATGAAGCATGTTAGCACAGCAATGAAGCATGTTTGCACAGCAATGAAGCATGTTTGTACAGCAATGAAGCATGTTAGCACAGCAATGAAGCATGTTTGCACAGCAATGAAGCATGTTTGCACAGCAATGAAGCATGTTTGCACAGCAATGAAGCATGTTTGTACAGCAATGAAGCATGTTAGCACAGCAATGAAGCATGTTAGCACAGCAATGAAGCATGTTTGTACAGCAATGAAGCATGTTAGCACAGCAATGAAGCATGTTAGCACAGCAATGAAGCATGTTTGCACAGCAATGAAGCATGTTTGTACAGCAATGAAGCATGTTTGTACAAGGTTACTCTCTAATCAATAGATGAGTTGCTATTATTGCCATGAGCAGATCACTTAATATTTAGTTAGTATGAAAAAGTACATATGTTCATAAATCCTCTTCAATCTTATAGAATCTACCAATCAACAGCAAAATATACATATGAATAAAACATGACATCAAACTTACTGTCTGTTTATCTTCCTTTGGAGGCTTTTTTGTTTTCTTTGGCACTTTTTTTACAACCTTCTTTTTTGTTTTTTTAACAGCACTGTCTTCACTTCTTGCACTTCCTGTAAATACAGTAAACATATTTCACTGGAGGTGTAACATGTCCACTACCAGATTTGTTTCTACAGGAACAAAATTTGCTACAACATAATAATACCCTCATTGGTCTAGTAATATCAAAAGCTGACAAATCTTGTCAAGGTTACTCGGCTACTTCTGAAAGCACCTGGACTAGTGTTAGAGAATAAAATCAGTTCTTACTTCTGAAAATGCCTGTTATTTGCCACATATTGTGCAGTTGACTCCTATCTGATCAGAGATAGTGTTCCTGTAAGTTTCATAACCAGCATTTATTGTTGTTCTGCTGAATAGAAGGTCAGTGGTATTTTTCCAGGGTAAACCAAAACAACTGAATATAATGCACACACATCTAACTGTTTGCATGTATATAGCCGACTTAACCAACTTCCCATGTATATATACTAGACACATGTCACATCTTCCCTAGACTTGTAGCATTTAGTGGAGGGATCCTAATATACTGTATACTGTGTTAGTATTTAACTGCACATCAAAGGCAGCTGCCTGCCGAGATGTGCAAATTTACACAGTATACAGAACATGATGAGAGTCATGTGATTCCCCTTACCTAGACTAGAGGCACTGCCATATCTCCTCATGCCCCTCCCCTCAGTGTAGTTGCTGAGGAAGTCTCCCTTGGACATGTCCATCTTCTTGCCAGCAAACGGATCCTTGGCTCCCTTCATGGTGAAGTTCACTGTCAGACTCAATTCATAGCTGTCCTCCTCAACATGTGTAGATACGATCTGGAAACAACAGAGAACGACATGGATCTCAATAAGAAACTGAAAAATAAATCCAATGCAACCTCTGCTAAAGAGAAAAAAAGAAAATAAGAAGACTTCAAATAAAGAGAGATCACAAAGCCTTTGATCAGAATTGACGTAACCAGACATGTACTTTTATGTCTGTAACAAAATGGTTATGCTATTTTTGTATTGTTAATTGAAAAACCAGTATGTTAGGATAATGACAGGTTCAAAACGGTGATGCAAAGCAATCATACTGTTCCTTCTAGACAAAATGGTCATAAATGTGTTAGATGACACTCCTTATTTACTTATCCTTTTCTTCATCCCAACTGACATGATAATATCCTAATATTGCTTTTTATTATGCAATCATGTCTTCAACTTCTCTAGTCCAGCTTCATTTCAAATGGCATAGTTAATCCCTATGTACATGTCCATGGTGCCAAGCATACCTATACATGTACAATAAGTAGTGAATATGTAAAGAGAGTCTTACTCACCTTCCCCATACGTGGCTCAGCTATCAAGGCCCTGAACTCTGCGTTATTGGCAGCATGAGCTTTTAAGTGGGTACAGATATGCTCCATCTGTTTTCGCCAGTAACCTACAATTCACAATATCACATGGATTCCTAATATCAAAATTGGTCTCCAGCAATTGTTTGTCTCATAAAATTGAACTGTCAAAATATCAAATTCACAATATGTAAAAAAGCAATAAATGAATAATAGTATGTCAAACAGCTGAGAAGTCTACTTGAGAGGCACACTGCTTTCAACGAAAGAATATTTTAATATTTAGGGGGACAATGATGTCTCATAACCCATATCTTTCTAATAATTACCCTTATAAATGAGTTTATATGTTACTGCATAACCCATAAAGTAAACACTCAGTTAAATATTTCGCTGCTGTTCTATATTCTTTAGCTATAGTTGGTGCTGACCTTTTCCTGGGCTGATTGCTGTGAGTAGAGGTTTCCTGTCGCTCATCTCTTTCTCTATGGCGGCCCTCTCCTCGTCCTGGCTGTGTTTCTTGCTGATGTCTCTCTGCGAGGGGTAGAAGAGGCCCACGGTCTGCGTGGCCGTGGAGGCCGTGGGGATCACGCGCTGGCTGGCCGTGTTAGGCAGGTTCACAGGCATCCACGACGGCTGGTTTCCAGGCTGAAATACACACAGAAGGAAAGTGGCTATTGCAAAGAAATAAGGGGGTCAAGATTAATCGAGATGACTGATTGCTTGGACAATCAAAATATTGCTTTCATGACCCGGGATGAAGCAAGCTTACATCAGATTGGTCACGCCTGAAGCTACCCTAAAACTCAGCTCATATAAATTCAATAAAAAGAGTGGCAGATTTATAGTAGAAAGTATTCTAGCAATCTGTTGCACTGAAAGAGTGGGATAACACTTAGATTTATGTGTACAATATGTACTAAATCCTAAAAAAGTTGAATTATAGATGCAACATTTTCCCTTATTGTAGTTAAAACAGTTAAGATGGACTCCTACACTCAGATCCTGTTGTGGCCCCTATACTCAGAGTGAATGAACCCCCTTTGATTGTTCTCTTACCTGTGAGGAGTTGAGGTTGACCGTGATGCCGCCGTTTCTGGGGTCTATTCTAGTGGGAGGTTCCATCAGCACCCCACACGTACCACAGAACTGGGCATAGGGGTGGTTACTGGCATGACACTTGGAGCAGACTAAGCTACTGCTGGGCTGACTGGGCTGCAGTAGGAGTAATAGAGAGAGAGGTGATATATGGCATGTAAGATGATTAACCTAAATTAATAAAGACTCCTTGAGATCTTATACATTTATAACTAATTTCGAAGTAACTCATGTGAAGAGACAGAGGTGATATATGGCACAAGGACAATAAACCATAACCACAAAAAAACATGAGATCTGTAACATGTATTACTAATTTGAAAGTGTGATATGAGAGGGGTGATATATGGTGCAAGGAAAATTAACCCTTTGTCACCGAGGTTTGATGCCATTAAAACTAACTTTGAAATGAAGTAATACATGAAATGTGAAAACTATCGCAAAAGAAGCTAATATTTACAATAATGCATTATTATTTTACCAAAGAAAAACATTAACATGTTTCATAAAACCACTTATTCTCAGCCATAATTTAGTATTCTTTAAAGTCAATCAATAATAAACCAAATACTTTAATTACTATCTAAAAAAAAATTATCAGTAATTTCGAAATTGAAAACTAAGGAGATACTGTACAACAGGCAAAGTTCGCGAGTGCGATTATTTCGCGAATACGCGAACTAGTATAGCCCTCGCGAACTTATCGAACTCGATCTATTGGGTGCTTTATTACTCTATCCACCACTGGAGGTGATGGTGCGTCGGTCGGTGAATTTCACCCAAGACGGGCGTGGCTGAAATGAAGAAAAATACGCCCAATAACTTCACGAAACCATTGTAATATGATACATTGGTAACTTATGAATACGTTTCCAATGTATCATATTATTATTCGCATACTTACCTGTCCGATATTGTGGATACCTGAGCCAAATTATGGGTTTTCTTACGAGAAGCAAGATGGCCGCCGTCATCGTACAATAGAGGCTATCACGAAAGGGAGACGGCAGTTGCGATGGATACAACTGATCAATTATCAACATACATAGATGTGTATGTTGATAATTATCAGAATAAGATATCTTTTGAAAAACTAATGAAATTGTTTGTGCGGTGAATTGATTGTTTGCGAATTTACGGCAAGGATTATATTTCCAGTTGGCTAGTACATACGGCTATAGCATGAAATTCACACCAAGCCGGTCCAAGGCTAAAACGAAGAGAAATGCCTGCAATAACTTTACAAAGTCTGTATGATATGATACATTGGTAACTTGTGAATAAGTTACCAATGTATGATATTATTATTCGCATACTTACCTGTCCGATTTTGTGGATACCTTTGCCAGATTATGGATTTCTTACGAGAAGCAAGATGGCCGTCGTCATCGTACAATAGACGCTATCACGAAAGGGAGACGGCAGTTGCGATGGATATAATTGGTTAATTATCAACATACATATATGTGTATGTTGATAATTATCAGAATAAGATATATTTTGAAAAATTAATGACATTGTTTGTGCCGTGAATTGACTGTCTGCCAATTTACGGCAAGGATTATATTTGCAGTTGGCAAGTATATACGGCTATAGCGTGAAATTCACCCCTAGCTGGTCCGAGGCTGAAGCAAGGCTGTAGCACTTGCTTGCTTGTGAAATAAAGTACACACTAAAAACCGAAAAAGCGGCTTTTCGCGAATTTTTTGTAGCGCGATATATACCTATTCTACAGTATTTATGAATCCTTCTGATATTGGAATGGAGTCATGCCCCACACTAGTTATCAAACTCAAGAATATTGCAATCTATACAAGTAGTATGGGAGACACATTCTCGAAAACATGAGTTATGTTTCTACTTGTTATAAAATAAGTGATGTATAAAGTTTTTGGTGTTTGTTGCAGTAAGCTGGTGCATTTAGGCCATAGCATTGGACTGACACGTACAGTACAAATTAATCTCACAAATAGAAAGACTTGCTTCTTGCTTAGATGAGGGTGATCACAGCAGGTAGAGACACATCTTAGTAATGAAATAAGCATTGAATGGATAGGTGGGCAAGGATATTGGTGAATGACTATTCAAAGCAGTTTGAGCTAGGATAATAGACATTTATTTCAATGTTATCCTACTATGAAAATTTTCATAATCCTGCACCCAATTCATGTTCCGATACTATGGGTGGACCATTTTTTTTGAATGAAACAAATGCAGTTAAAGATGAAAAATACTTTTCAACAGAAAGAGTTCCATCTAAAAATCAAACGACATAATATATTTTGATAGGATTGACTCGAATGCAACCTAGACAAAAAAATCATTTTTCTATTACTCAATCATTTAACGTTTATGAAATAAGGTTTTTGTTCTTTTTTTATATCAATCACTAATTATCAAGGAGAATAATGATGGAGAAACAGACATTTTGTAAAACAACAAGCTCTCTAAATAACAATAATGACTGCTACAAGCATGATGTTACACACACAATGACCTGTATGCAAATTACCTCTCCATTTTCAGGCTTTACATGGAACAAAGAAACATGCATTGTGTCAGGTACAATATAGATACATGCTGCCACAATGTCAAAATATTGTTGCTTCCACAATTTTACAACAATATTTCTTAACCAATTCATGCTTGGAGATCTCCTTGAAGAGTGTCTTCTGGACCTATGATACTCATGAAAATAACTTCAGAAATATTCATAAATTCACAAAATATTTGAAGGAGAGCAGTGGTTTGAGTTCTGAATAACATTTTTCCTTCAAATATTTTTCTAATTATGCTTTTTTTAGAAAGATGGCTGCTTCAGGCATGAATAGGTTAAAATAACCATACTCCCCACATATGGCATTTATCTAGACACAGTCATGCCTGGGTGCAGAGTCACCTACCACTCTGCAGTAGACATAACTCTCCTGAAAGACGCACACACACACACTTAAATACCCATAAAACCAACACTGTTCAAGTCAAAATGCTTTATCAGAAGTGCCTAATTAGTAAACACTAGTGCCTATACTGAGGGACATACAGATATTGATGCTAAGGATCGGACAAACATGTATTCTCTGTATTGTCTTTTTTAAACTTTGTTTACAGTCACTTTTTACTATATGAAGGCTTACTTTACCTTGGCTGAATCAAGACTAACTAATTTTTATGTGGTGGAAGGAACCAGAGTAGCCAGGGAAAACCTATATATGTAATAACCCTATTTCATGCCAACAGACCAGAAACACCCATTATTACCATTGATTAGAGTTATTGGAGATTCTGTTAATACAATACCCTTTCAACCTGATCATCTAATAATAAAAGAGACATTTTCTTCTTTTCGTACAGCATTCTGTTATGACTACTTGTTTAGACTCTTATATCAATTCCTTGCACCCATTAGCAGCTTGGAAATTATTATAGTGAGGCATAGCTAAGCTTTCCCCTCACTACCGGTAACTGCAACCATTATATAACAATGTGAACAAAAAATGAATTGCGGGTCCTACATGGTATATAATCACTCAAGAGTGATGAATGATGGAAACCTTATTTCAATTTGTGCAAAATAGATTTTTCTCTGTTTAATTTTTTTGTAAATAAGAAGTTTCAATTGGTAATGCTTATAGACAATTGGAAGTGACTGTCATCCCATGCCCAATCAAAACCAACTACACATATCGCTTTATTTGGCCTTATCATTCATTGTGAAGACATATCATTATCCTAATTAACCCTCTAGCTTTTTGATAACCCCATAAAGAAAAGAAATGCAGATTATATTATAAATAATAAATGTAATAAGCTGAGGCGTACCTTGGCTCCACACCAGTCACAGAAGCGTGCATCGCTGTTGTTGACTCGTTGGCACTTGGTGCAGGTCAAGAGGCGGCCCTCCTGGCTGGGCATCGGGGGAGCTGATTGGCCACTGTAGATAGGCTGGAATTGGAACACCAGGATTGGCCAGTTGAGAATTAAAGGGGTAAAATGCCGCTATATTTAAAAAATTGTTCTATCTGAAATTTTAAGGTTGAATATACCTGCCTTCTGTTATGATGGTAATAAATAACACATAAAAAACAACCTTTAGGTGGTTTTGATGGAAAATACACCAAAAAGGGTGTCTTGGCTATTATATTTTGCTGCTGGTATCAAACATAAATTTAAGTTTGCCGAGGTTGATCTAAAAAGCTATATTTGGCATCATTTGAAAATCCTGAGGTTTGACCCTGGACATAATCAAGAACTTTTAAGTAAATATAATAGTTTTTTCAAAATTCAAAGTTTTTAATTCAAATAAGGGGCAACAACATTTGGTTGAAATTGAAAAAAAAGATATACAGATAAAGATGTGGATATAGAAAACTTTTATATTGGTGAACATTTGATGCTCTCAGGATAACTTTCTTAGTATGATAGGAGTATCATCATAAATCTTACCACCTTTTTATAAATACCATAAAAGCTTGAGGCTGAACACCATAACTGAGTTTGAAGTTAATCATGAGGTTGACCAGTTTTGCTAAAAAATGAAAGTATACTAAGTTAACATAAGGAGATACAAATTTAGGTTTACCTTGGCATTAGCAGGTAGCTTGGCCTCGCAGGTGACACACGAGGATATGTTGGCTGGGTTGGCCGTCCCACACACAGTGCACGCCACCTTGGCACTGAGCCTGACGCTGGCCTGCGCCTGGTTCTGGGGAGGGATGGGCGCCTCGCAGATCACACACGTCAGCGTGTTGTACGGCACCATGGAGTTACAGTGGACACACATACCCATCTGCAAACAAAGTGCTCCAGTGAATAGACATGTGGTAGGAAAATGGTGCATTCAGAACTTGCCACATGTACATAAACACAGAATGAAACCTCTCATTGTGAAGAACTCACATATGAGAACACTTGTCATGTACACAATTTACCAGTCCCATTTGTACCTTTTACATTGAGAGGAGACCTCTTAAATGTAGCATTCCCCAACGTGAACACTTTTGCTCTAGTCCCATTGTGTTTAGATCTCTAAGGTTTTACCATACATGTTGCTTAAATCTGTAAATCACTTACTCAGTTCATCAGAAAGGTTTAAATACCAAGAGCAGTAGTGGGCAGATTGCTTCGATTTTTAGTTGCCAAACTCTTGCCACATCTGTTGGACACTGACTCGCACAAAATGTATGTACTGCAAATTAACAACTAGTGTATTGTTTTACTCAAGCAATCTATTATTTTTTGTGATTGATCTTACCTGTCCTGCCTCTGGGGGAGGCAGCCTTGACTCAGGCAGTGGGGGAACCGGACTGCCACAGTCGTGACAGAACCGGGCGTAGGGATCCGCCGGCCTGGGCGCGTAGCAGTAGATACACTTGAGGAAGTCTGTCTCGCGCTGCAGCCTCATGGCCTGAGTGGCGTTATCCGGGGGCTTCCAGCGGTCAGACCTCATCAGCTGGTCGGTGTGGTGAGGACCGTTGGTGGAGAGGCCGTCAGAGGTCTGCAGGAAGGAAAGTAAACCACCTGTTGACTGACAGATGGGAGGACGAGGATAGATTACAACAAGCAGGTTAGGAGAGGTGCATGCAGACACAGGTAGTACAGGAAAGTTACTTAAATATAGCTTGAAGAAGAGTGATTTACAACTATAAGGTATATGCTCTGATTACGCCAAAAGGGGCCTTAGTTAGTTTGTTAGAAAGATGATCACACAGAGAGGAGATAGGTGAAATCTCTTCCTTTTTTAATTGCCAAACATCATTGATCTGTCTTATAAAAGCACCATCCTCGTCAACATATTTAAAGAGGATAAATATGTAAAGGTATGCATCAAGACACTACTTTGACACTACTTTCTGGGGTGAACTCTTGACATAAATAGGATAAGCACAACATAAAGAATGTAGATCTATATAGTAATGAAGCAGCGTTAACCCATAAATGCTCACAGCGGTCAAAAGCAGCCTGATCATTTTGGTGAAATATTTCTGGCAAATGCATAGTTAGGAAAATATTTGAAAGAGAAATGTCACTACCAACAACTCTCCTTGAAATATTTTGTAAAATTATCTTCAATTCTAAAGTTATTGTCAAAAGAATCCTAGAACCATGAAGCATGAATAGGTCAAATAGAGGGTGCAAGGTTGTGACTGTAAAAATGGTGTAACAATCAGGATTTAATTAGATGTAACTAACTTTGTTAGTGGTACATGATAAGAGGGTACCCACAATACTACATGAAATTATTTTTTTTGCCAATCTATCATAAAAAACATATTCTAAGCAACAGAGAAACAGTGCTGAAATATTTATGATTATTTCTGAATCGTATCACAGAAATCATGTTTTCCTTTCAACCTTAAAGGTCACAAGGAAGATAAAATCTGGCCCTATTTTGATATACATGTATAATGGTATGATCATTTTGCAGAGCTTTTGACCATAAATGATGAAAATAAGAAATATATTGGGCATTTCTGGCCAATTTCAGAATTTTATAAATATATATTTTGAGCTTTAATATGTATTTTAGTTATTCATGCAGTGATGGATAGTTTTTCATTTTATGTGAAACACAACAGACCTATTGAATAAACAGGCAATCTGATAGGGATAACTAGCCCACACCCACAAATAATAAATGAAAAGCGTGCTGTATTAAAAGTGATTAAAATTATAAATGTACCTGTACTATCAACAATTCAACATGATATCATTTGAGCAAGACTTACCCCGATTGTTCCTGGTGCCCCTATAGTAGCTCTGTCTGATGTACTCCCAAGCCTCTTGTTCAGAAACCTGGTGCCATTCTGTGGCTTCCTGGTGTTACTGCCCCCTACACGTAGATCTGAGCTCAAAGAGACAGCAGTATAGATGTACAATCACTAACATGTCCCACACCAAACATGCTCTGACAATAGCATTAGCATCATGTATATAGCATACATGTATACAAAAAGAGTCTTTTGGGTGTGTTTATATAGTTTAATTATTAAACTATATAAGCACACCCAAAAGACTCTTTTTTTATACTTATATCCAATGTGGGTGCCCAAATTTTTTTTAACTTTGAAATAGCATTAGCATGCCTAGCAATGACTTGTAAGATATAAATAATAAGATTATAAGATTGTAAATAAGAAAAGGAAGCATGAATTCTCTCCTTGTTTTCGTACCAGGCAAAGGGATTACATAATAGCTATCAGATTTATCATTGTAAAATGAGATATATAGATAGTTTTGTAGCCTCTGGAGACTATTATGAATGCATGAACTATTCTTTAAAAATAATATAAATATAATAATCATCATGTCCAAATTGTAAATAAATCTACTGAAGAGTTTCATATTATTTCCTGTTGGCATTTGTGGTCTGGCTGTAGAGAGCCTTTTCATATCTTTGGCATGACCACAGTACAGAATCGATTAAAACATGATGACATATATTGCTTTTAGGGCAGATTCCATCTTTATAAAGAAATGCATAATGAGTTGATTACAATTTACCACACATATAAATGAAAATAGAAATTGATAACACTATGCCAATCAGTGTGTCTTTTGCCTAAACAAATGAATGTGCAGCTGGCTAAGATCATTCATACACCCTAATACCAATTTCTACATACAAGATTGTCGTAGTAAATATTTACCAATTATTGAGCTTTTAACTAATGATAATAAAGTCTTGGTGGTCTCTAGGGTCATCTACAGAATTCTTTTCAAGAGTCATTTAGATGCATACTTTGGCAGGTGCGTTTTCAGGAATCATGCTGTATTTCATAATTTCTTGTCAGGTTATTTCTTTTCCTTACAAGATAAATCATTTCTCTTTGAGGTGTTAAAATACAAATCGCACATGTTAAAATACCATCATAAAGTCTTTTAAGCCTCAGTTGTTAAGAGTTGATTTCACTATTATCCTTACCTTCCATCATGGACTCGGCTTCTTTAATCCTCTGTACATCAGACCACGCCTCCTTGGCTGTCACCATTTTGTGCATTAGAGATTTAGAGGCTTTTTTGGCTGAAAACTGAAAGCAAATATGTCGCGATAAGGTACACACTAAATTATTTAAACCCATTCATACCTGGGGTTAAAGACATGATTTAACAACAACTAGAAGATGCCCCTCACAGACAAAAATTGCTTGTCCAATGTAGGGATGTCATCGATAGTCGACAAATCGATAAATCGACATTTTCACTTTGTCAATTAAATCGAATTGAATGGTTGGGTATCGAATCGAAATAATCTATATTCTGTACCCCAATAATGGCGTATGATTATTGATAAAAATACACTTTTCCTAGACATATTCCTGTTAAACTAATGCAAAGTAAAACTCTGACTAAATATTGAAGTATTTTCTATGGCTTTTGTAAGAGAAATGGGAAGGAATGGTGTGCTTTACTCAGGCATATGGCCAAGACACAGGGTATCCAAACAAAATAAAGGCATATCAATGACATCCCTATAAATACTTGTGCCCTACATGCACGTTACGGCGTATCGAATCGAATCGAAAAATATATCAATTAATCGAATCGATAAAATTTCATATCAATGACATCACTAGTCCAATGCATTCACGAAAATGCTATTAAGACATAACCAACTTAACGTTTCTTAAATTATCAATGAACAGTATATAAAAAGCATCATTAACAACACAAAATAATTTCTTCACAGCAATAATCACAATTTGGTATAATTGAAACAGAAAATCATGAGGTTTTGTGAATTTATTTCACTTACACTTTTAGTGCTATGCATATCATCTATAAAGTCTAGGCTATCCTCGTCTCTTGGCGGTGGATCAGGCTCGACATACTCTACATCAAACTTCTTAGTCACAATATGACTTTCCCGCAGTCCATCCCTGTAAAAGGAAATCCACAGGTGATAGATGAGATAACAAGAGAGAACGACGCCCGGCGTCCTAAGAGAGGTTATCAATGGTTAAATAGTTTTTTTTTGTTGCGGCAATTGGTTGAGCATCCTAAGCTGTAGCTATAGCTACCTTGTGTGTGTGCCTGCAGTAAGCCCTTCTTGTCTGTATCAATTATGAATAAGTCATGATTGAGGCAGCTTTTGGACCTAAACTCTTGCTGAAAACTAATCAGGAAATTGCTGTTTTGGACAGGTATTACTGAAACGCTGGCTAAGACCCTGCTTCTGGGCAAGTAGAAACCATTACTTATTTGCCTTTCCTGCAAGTTGAAATTCCAAAATCCTATTATGATGATATTAGTAAGTACACAAAATGCAACTGAAAATATGAATATACCCTTGAACATCGATTTGCTTTATCAAGATTTAAAAGCGGCCTCAGCCTCAGGCAAAGTTGAATTTTTTGCAGGACAGGTAATATCTAGTATTGACCAGGGTTGGGGTAATTTGTAATATAAAAATTAATAGTAATTTGCAATTTTTCAATGTAATAGAAAGTAATCAATTTACTTAGTGGCTTAACTATTACTGTAATAGGTAATAGTAATTAACTAGTCCTAAAAGTAACTGTAATTTCATATTTCTTTCTATTACATCTGTCAAGTTATCACAAGGTATGCATCTGCTATGGGATGCTCAGAGGCAAGCAGGAACTGGATATGTACATGTAGTGCATATGTACACACTCTTCACATTGAGACTAATTGCTCAACTGCCACAATATCATGAAGATTATCTGCAATACACAGATGTCACGTCTGCACTAGATTATATGTGGACAGGGGTCATGGATATGGAAACAGGATGCAAATCTATTGTGTTGTTTAACTGGAGGAGACATGCTGAACCTAAGCGAAATCCAATCAGCTTGAAAACAGACACCCCCTTTTGAAGACAGACCCATGATTCTCAGTGGATCAGTATGTCCAAAAGATGTTCCACTGTGCAATGACTTAAGCTGGTGACATGTCTAACCATCTTTGAAATCCCATGTCCCAATTTGGAACTACCTGGCCATACCAGCATACTGCAGTAGAGGGGATATTTAGTATTGCTGGGAACAGTGGGAAGATTTTCTGCCCTGACCGCTGTAACATGAAGGACAGTGCCTTTGAGAAACCAATGTTCTTAACCGTTATGCTGCTGGCAACTAATTTTGCCAATTCAAAATGATGCAAAAAACCTGATAAATTACTGAAACCCTGACACTTGGGTACTCATCTATGATAAGAGTACTCAGCGAGATCTAATGAACACTAACAAGCCAGGGTTTACATGGTTTTCAAAAATCTTTGCATCCTTGTGCTTTGGCCGATATGTAGCCTTAGCATTGAAAGTGTTAAAGTGCAACCAACATATTGGAAAATAGTGTACTTTAAGATCAGAAGAATCAGACTACTTAATCTGACAAGTTCTATAGCAGGACTATCAGAAAAAGGCTGCTATCCATGCCAGTTATGAGATCTATACATAAAATACTGTTATGGATGGAGTGTATTCATAAATCATATAATGGAATAGTCAAATCATTAAACCCAGTAAGCTTTGTTCCATCTATTGAAAAGAAATTTGTAATGTAATCAATTAATTTTTTAAATGTAATAGTAATTGTAATTGCTGGATCTAAAAAATGGTGTAATAGTAATAGTAATATAATTGCAAAATACTGAAGTAATAGTAATATAATTGATCACTTATTAAAGTAATTGACCCCAACCCTGGTATTGACTCAGGGTACTACACAGGGGAAAGACAAAAGCAATGTACGGTGAAACAAGCAGTGAGACAATAATATATTTTAGCATTTTGAGTAATAGAAAGCTGGGGAAAGTATAATCTAAATATAAAAATTTGGAGGGAAGGGGTTAACACAGTGGAAGAAAAGACACAGATCAAAGGAAAGGAAATCACCAGCACCCACTAAGTAAACCAGAACTTAAGATAAAGAATCAGCAATAAGGACTTAGCAGGGGTTTCAGCTAATGACCCTCTCAGCTTGTGTCTCAATATATTATGAGGGGCCCTCTCTCCCCATGAACCCTGAATTAGCATAATTACTTAATAGTCACTCAGAACTTTTCCACATTTGGACTTAACACACTGAATTGTCCAGATGCCTAAAAGGAAAAATAATATTTTTAAAACAGGACGTTTCTTCTCACCAGATAGAAAGTTATTGCTAATATAGCCCTAAATAAATCAGGGAAAGGTTCTTACTATGACCTTAGTGGGCTAATGGAGATGGAAACTGTGGCTCAGCCACAAAAATCTGACATTATGAGTGCCTCAGCAAGGGAATTAACCATGTCTGATGCCTGTGAGTCAAGTTCCTCTTATGAAGAAGAGGAAGAATCAGAAGAAATGATGGATCTCTCACCACAGTCCTGTTGTCAGCAGGAGAGTTTGTTGTTGCACTACATTGACCAGCCTAATTTGAAATGGAAATTTATACCAGTACACAGGAGCAGCGCGGAAAACAGGCTAAACAAAGGTATGTTAAAACAGTGAAACTTCACTTGTACATTTTATATTGTTATTGTTTCAATAACCACACAGTAAGAGTAGCGATTCTATGGCAAAATTCAGCCAGTTTTACCCAAAGGGGGCTACTAAATCATGCCATATATAGCACAGCTACTGCATGGACACATGGAGGGGACCAATAAAAATGCAGCTAATAAAAATGCCACATATCAAAAGAGCCATGAATCGGACCAATAGAAAAGCAGGTAACTTAAAGTGTACAAACTTTGAAGAATACATCTAATACACACAAATAATACAAATAAAAATTTAAACTTTTAATAGGGTTCAATATAAATTAATAACGAATGCATGTATACTATTTATAAATGGGGAAACTGAGTAAATGATTAGAAAAGAGGGCTCCAAGTCTGAAATTTTACCCGAATTTCGACCAATAGAAAGGCAGGTACTATAGCAGAAACCAAAATTTTGAAAATGCATTTAAATGACAGAAATAGTCAAAATATATAAAAAATGGAACAATAGCGTTCAGGTCTATTGTGTAAAGAACCTATAACTTAGTTAGAAATGAACTTGAAATGCAAAGTGAAGCAGGAAACTGGGCTGGTTTCTCATGAAAAAAGGTACTCAAACAACCAATAGAAATCGTTGTTAGAAAAAAGGCGGGAATTACATACACATAGCCTAATCCATGAGAGAGGATATCTGTAAGATAACCTCTCTAAAAACTATGGTAAGTAATAGATAAACTAATATCAATCCATGATAACATTTATAAAAATCAAGAATGATCATCTTAGCAACTAAGTTTTAAATTTACATGTAAACATCTATTTCTATTTCTTTTATACTGACAACTGCATTGCAATGCTGCTAACTCTCACTAACCATTCTATCTAAATAAACTGCATCTGAGGAGGATTGTAAAGTCCTAGATTCCTAGAATTACGCATGTTGTAGAAAGTGGGGACACAGGGGAGTCTGATGGGAGAGCATGGTGGCACTCCACAAGGAGCTAATATCTTGTTGCTGGGCTTACTGAGCAGACTCAGGCCTTCACAGCCTTTTCTTAATGCTCCCAGATATCTATTACTGATCAATGTGATCTTATTCAACCATACTTATTCTTATGAATACAAGAATATAAAATAAAAATATGTTTTCTTCTAACACTATCTTTACAGCAATGCACAGTTGAAGAAAAAGTTGGTACTTACTCCGCTACGGCTATGGCTTTTATCTGTCTCTTGCCCTCTGGTACATTGAAAGGCTCCTTGTATTTGAATGTGTGTTTAGGACCCACAGTTTGAAAGGGCTCAGGTTTGCTGCCATTGATGGTAAAATAGATGCTAGCACCAGCAGTTTCTGAAATACACACAGCATTCATTTTGCGAATATCAAATATGACCCAGACAAACATAGGTAGAATATAATAAGGTAGGATAGATTTCCATTATTTTCATCATTTCATCACTATTTTCATTATCTAATGACTATTACAACATATTTACTAACTTACTATAGAATTACTTTGTTCAGGTAGTATGCCAAAACATATAGGATATACAACCATAAGAAATCAGGTCAATATCTGCTAAATATATACGGTAAAATAATGTTAGAAATGAAGTGATGAAATGTGTGAAGTTTCTGAGAAATAGGGATTAAAATGTTTAGGTTAGGTTAGTTGAGAAATAGGGGATAAAAAGTTTAGGTCAGGTTAGTTATGTCCAAAATATAGCTTACCTGTCCGAAGCTCTACTTTAGTATTGGTATCTATGAGTGATTTGAATTTTCCAATGACAGGTGGCCTTAAGGGCACTATGGTGGGCACTGCAACAGCCCCAGCTGTCATTCTACACACGGACAGTCTTCAGTCTGAAAGAGAAAAATAGCACCATATATAGAAGGTAGTAGAATAACAAAAATGCAACAAAATATCCCAAGAACATAATCAAACACAATATTTGTTTCTTGTAAATCTAATATCACTTTATATATTAGAATCTAGAAAGTTGAGGATGTGATATTTTTGAAAATATCTCAGATGCAAATGCTTTATTCATGACTACTTGCAGAGGAGTTAAAAGGTTGTGTTCTGGTTCTTTTCTCTTTAAAATACTCATAATAAGATGGTTTTTAAACCAATTCACATCTGAAGCTTTAAAATGGTGTGAGAGACTGACACATATATGCAAATAACTTGCTACTGAAGCTGTATTTTGAAAAATATTTCACAGAAAGTTGATTTAGTGGCAACTACTATCCCTACTAGATTTTTTCCATATATCACTCTTTTCAATATTTTCTGTTCAACTTTGTTTGACCATGAGTGCACTTGAGGTACAAGAGGGTTAACTAGAAAGATATTCCTTAAAGGGGAACTTAAGCCTCACATACATAGAACTGCATGCTTCAGGACAGGTGGATTTACAAGTTTCAGTGATGCTAGCCACTGTTTTTGTCTGACTTAACCAACAGGAAATATATGAAAACTAACTCTCCTAACCTGTCTTTTTGTACAGCCTATTGATGCACATGATTTTAATGCAAATTTCAAAAAGAGTTCTTGTGAAGAGCACTGCAGTCTATGTTTCACTGCTCAGAGAGCAGGGGCAGGAAGTGGCAATGCCACTCATTGAGTCACAACTGATAGCAGGGGCTGCCAGGGGCTGGGCAGGCTGATGGCAATATGCAAATTTCTCCCCTTAAGGGATCACTGAGAGAAAAAGGAGGACAGCATCCTATTCTTGAAGTGTATTACTTTCATATAAGCTAATATTAGTGATAATCCTGATTAATCCGTTGATCGATTATAATCGTTCATCGGATCGAATGGGTTTCCGATTTTGATTAATAGATCCCAAAATTTGGCATCGATTATGATCGAAATAAACAGTACATATTTTTTTGCCAAAAACAGTACCAGAAAATGTCCGAAAAAGTACTTACTTAGCAGCAGAAATAGCTAATAAGTGCTGCGGGGATGAAAGAGGCGCAACCGATTATGATCGATCATCGATTGGTTGTACCCAACCGATGATCGATCATGAAAATCCGAGCCGATTCCTATCACAAGCTAATATGTATGTGAGGCTTTAGTTCCCCTTTAAATAGTCAGGCCTTATTTTGCCTAGAAATCAATAAACATGATGTCGGTCTCTCCATTGAATTACCAAGACTATCTACGCCAAACAAAAAGCCTAACAAGAGTTATGAGGTCTCTCACAATGACCTTAGGCTTATTACCATAATCTTATGTAATCCCTTAGTGAAAAGCTTGTAAACTGTCCTTTTTCACCAGGAACTTAACGCACAAGAAACATGCAGTACATGTAGTGATGGTTATGTTCTTTAAGGCCATTCAAGGGCCCAGGTCAGAGAGAAGCTATATATCAATATTCATATGCTCTAGCCAGAGAGAGAGGGTCAGAGAGGTGATCTGTAGCAGCCCCAGAAAGGTCAACACTGCCTCGCCTTCCCTAAGAAAGCCATAATGAACATATCATCAATCATTAATGACCTTACTAACAACTAGATGGTCAGTGAGTTGTAATAGGAACCGTATCACCTGCAAGGCCGGGGCAGTCATGCAGACAGGTGAATTCCCCATAGTGTGATCTCTCTTGCTGCAGACAGCTGTAATCAGCCCGTAGTGGAGATCTGCCCATGCATTATGAAAACATTGCCTGACCACAGTGGAGTAACCTCCACTAGGTGAAGGTCACTCAAGGGCACCTGTTGGATGCAGAGAAGAGAAGCACAACAGCCACTTAGAGCTAGTTAATGCTATTTCATGTGCTTGCTTAAAATTTCGCTATACTGTAATAGGGATAGGTGCCAGTATCGATACCATACCAAATTGCTGATTTTGATCCAATCCATGTGTCAAAGCCACATAGAATGAAACCATGGAATGAATACCTTGGGGCCAGTGCAAAAGAGTTATCATTTGGAGGTGTCTATATCTCAGAGAGGACCTGGAAATTGTGTGCACAATAGAAGGAGGTTTAAATCTCTGAGGTGTTCATAATAGAGGCTACACTTGAGCAGTCTTTTTTGATTTGATTCAGATTCCAAAAAGTATAAATAGAAGAGCCCTTTGCCAAGTCATGGATACTAGAAGTCTGCTAATTAATTGGAAGTATCCTAGGAGAGGATAAGTGATATTTCCATTGATATAATTGTAATTGAAAACTTCTTAGGTAGTTTGTTGGGATAAGAAAAATAAGGTATCAAACTAAACAATAGGACTGTCATTGATATGACAAGTATCGATCGATCGAAATAATTTTTGCAATTAATCGAGACACATTTTATCAGCCTTTTATGCCATTTTTAGCCAACGCTAATAAGAATTTTGAAGAGAAACTCAAAGTATTCAATCAAAAAAGTGTTGAGAAAACCTTCATTGTCCTTGCATTGTGAGAATCTTGGGATCTTAGCCACAAAAATAGTGTGGAACATGTGAAAATATTATATTAGTGCAGTTCTTCAAAATCGAATCGAAATAATCGGAATCGAAAAATAAAATGTCAATGATCGAATCGAAATAAAATGGATGTCAATGACAGTCCTACAGTAAACAAAAAATAAACTCCAGTTTAAATAAAGTTAAATATAACATAGATACTTCAAGAAAATTATCATTTAGACTTTATCAATGAGACTTTAGAGTAGGCCTCCACCTCCTATAGTTTTGGCAATAAGCCCCACAATGCTTTACATATCTAGATCAGGTATCAGGGTTAGACAATAACAAAATAGTACCGCTGACCCAATTGAGAAATTAGTGCCTAAAAACACTACTACCAGAAAAAACATAAAACAAAATTATATAGAAAAGGTGAGAGGAGATAATTTAATATTTCAAATACTACATCCACACCAATGACATGTACCATCTCACAAACAGATATATCCTTCTTTCACAAGGATTAATCAACCTTTTTGAAAAGACTCTACAGTTAGGGCAATTAAAGGGGGGCTTGACCTAATCAATGACCATACTATTACCATTTCAAAAACTCTAGTATTTCCATTAACAACTTGGACAGGCTACTAGGCTGAACATGTTACTAGCCATCCAGCTATTCTTTTTAAAAGTTACTAGTCTGGGCTAGTGAGGTTAGTAACAATATCAAACCCTGTGTAGTCTTATTTCTGAAATCAAGAAAAAAAATTGCCCTTACAGATATTCGCCCCCATTTCTTAAATTTCTACACACAATGAATAAGTGATCTCCAAATTCATGGTAAGACGACTACATGAGCTTCAGGTTGACTTTAAACCTTACCAGAGTAGTGGATATTTTGAGGGAGTATTAGCCCCCTTTACAACCCCTTTCTCTTATTATGCAACATGCGGGGCCCGGCCCTAAGGCTGGAACACTACTCCCGGCAAACACACATGCCATGTTGTCATGGAAACAAGATCAATAGTATAAACAGACCCAGCTCAGTGCTGTACACGCTGGGCATAAGCCTTGGTATTTCCTGGTATGGAAACAATGAAAAATCAATACATGAACGGGTATGGGGTTTGCATGTTTGGTGAACTCCTACAAAAGGATATCCAATTTGTGTCAATCATCCTTTAAATGGGGAAAAGGAAAAGAGAAGGTAGTGAACACAAAGCTAAATCAAAATGTCTATTTCACTGTATACAGAAAATATGGATATCAGTAACATATTGAGATGAATGAATGTTTGTGGAAAATGCATGAAGTGGTAAATAATGCATATTCTGGTGTAAGTCTTTATATCATGGGATTATAGTGTATTCTTTATGCTGTAATGACAATATTTAATATATACATACATGTATATAGAATATTGTCATGATTAATCAATAAGTACATGTACTGTGGCTATTGTTAATGAGTGAGGTACAGCTCTGTAACATCAAAGGCTGTTGAATATAATTGTGTCATATTCAAAGGCACTATAGTTGTTGGAGGAATTTCATATTTTGTTTCATACATCAGTTGTGCTAGCTAGTTTTGTTGTTCAGAAGGACATGATCATCAAGATTGACCATCTGACTATCTCAATAGTAGAAATCTCTTTTTATCACATTCTATCTTAAGTAGATATATGATGCCATACTTTGTAATAAGGTGCATTAGCTACTTCAGTTAGACACCTTGACTCTTTTGAAGGGTACATTTGGTTGGAGGTATTGCCTTAAAATGTAGCAATCAATGACCAATTCTGGTAAGCAGTTAATGGGAACGACATCATGGGCATAATCATAGAAAACAGCTCAGTGTACAGTACACAAATGCCCTATTTTAGTGCTGAGGTTTTTTGTTTGTTTTGTTTCATTTTCAAATTAGTACAAGATTAATGACACTGTTAAACACATGCCTCAAATGATAGGTCTCTATTAGATAAACATTTTGATTGGGCTATAATTGAGAAAAGTTACAATAGTGACACTTGACAGATAATCAAAGTGGCTACACCTTTCCTTATTTTTTGGAGGGGGAGGGGTCCGTCATTACATGTCCCACAGGTTGATGAGAGCTCCTTTCCCTCCCAAGCCACTCATCAGCCTTTCCCTCCCATGCCACTCATCAGCCTTCAAAGTCCCTATGTTCTCCCTACCCCCACCCCCCACACACAATATTTGTCATGCATTCCGCATGATCTTGCAACAGGTCTCTACAATCCTGTGTCCTCCAGTCCTATACAGCTGTCCTGTCCAGTAGCTGGTCTGTCTCCTCCTTTGTCTTCCCACCATACACATATATATTCAACCCCCACATGTATGCACCCCTCAACTTTTTATACCCCACACATAAGCTGTATGTGTATCCCCTTTAACACTTATGCCTTGGGCTTGGCCTCCCTCTGCCTAGCCGGGGCCGACTCTAATACTCATTTTATATATTGACGTTATTGGTATTAGAGTCGGGGGAAGCCCGTATACCCTACAATGTTATTTTTCAATCTTCCCAAATTTCTCCGTCGGTGTCAAAGTTACCTCATACCTGACTGCACTAGGATGACTAATATGATCTAGCAATGCGTGCCGCTAACTTCGTGTGTCGGTAAAATCACTGTTAACGGAATGGTAGTCCAAAGATTTCTTGAGAAGATTTGTTTATCAAATGGTCACCACCATCTTGCCGAGTTTGCGAGAGGTCAGAGCGAGATTTAATCAAAGAGCGACTTCTATTTGTAATTCGGCACATGCCGCCTATTGTTTATGAAAATGGTCTTGGGCCTGCCGTATGTGCCGAATTACAAATAGAAGTCGCTCTTTGATTAAATCTCGCTCTGACCTCTCGCAAACTCGGCAAGATGGTGGTGACCATTTGATAAACAAATCTTCTCAAGAAATCTTTGGACTACCATTCCGTTAACAGTGATTTTACCGACACACGAAGTTAGCGGCACGCATTGCTAGATCATATTAGTCATCCTAGTGCAGTCAGGTATGAGGTAACTTTGACACCGACGGAGAAATTTGGGAAGATTGAAAAATAACATTGTAGGGTATACGGGCTTCCCCCGACTCTAATACCAATAACGTCAATATATAAAATGAGTATTAGAGTCGGCCCCGGCTACCCTCTGCCTTGAAAGTGACAGCACTGAAGGGCTGTTTTATCTACAAGCTGCTCTTATTCTATATTCAGGTAATGCCTACATGTTTAAGTACACTAGTTCAGTAAATATAGCCATTGGAAATATCAATTCCACCTTACCTGCTAAAATGATTGGTATCTCCAATATGTGTGGAAAGTATTCAATGAATAGAGCACCTGCAACTACAAAACATGTACATGGAAACTATCTCCTACACGTCGCAGCTACGGGCTTTTTGATTGGTCGAAGAGGAAAAAAAGAGAAGGAGACAATTAGGTTTTTTATATTTTCAATTAGCACTTAAGAATA
The DNA here is from genome assembly GCA_963942565.1 of Maea johnstoni. Taxonomy (NCBI): domain Eukaryota; kingdom Metazoa; phylum Annelida; class Polychaeta; order Spionida; family Magelonidae; genus Maea; species Maea johnstoni. The sequence continues at coordinate 2,653,252 of OZ012686.1, read as the reverse complement.
CAATTAAAGTCTTGAAAATAGTTTAAATACAACTGAATATGATCTAAGGGTGATTACTGGCCGTCGACCATAACATACATTAATAAATGAATATCCGTATGTTTGGAGGCTAAATGATTGACCAATCAACTGTGCGTTTACATTCCCGCACGGATGTCAGACATGCGTCGTGCAGGTAAACAAATGTTCACTTCCGACATGTGTCATTTGAAGTCCTGAAGGCTGAAAGGTTGTGTGGTGAAGAGTAGAGCTGATTCTAAGAAATGGCATCTTTAGCATCCAAAGTCACGTTCGCGGCTAGTTGCACGTTTACCGTGGGGATTATATCGTATGTTCACATCAAGCAAAAACAAGACAGAGAGGTAACCTGTCCATATGCATGATCATTCTGTCATACAATGACACATGACATGTTACATCATGGGATGCATGCAATTCAATGGTGACTGACCACACTCTACAGACAGTCACTGAGGTTATGGAGTGGTTAACTGGTTCTGGCCATCATGTTACAGAGTTTAATTCATTTCGGTGACAACTGCATAACGAAGGAGGTTGGATTAATTGGAGGACGCCTGCATCAGAGATTGTCATATTTTTTTGAAGTTTTTGAAGGAAAAGGGGAGGGGCAGTTGAGTTTTTAGGGAAGGGGTGGGGAGAGGGAGGCTAGACCCGGTTTGTGTCTCTATCAGGCCATCCTTTTTGATTATTGGTGTTTCTGTTATTGGCCTTTCAGAGACGAGATACCACACAATAGTAAAAATCTGCCATCAGTCCGGTGAATTCACCGGAGTGGATTTCTCGCGTGTATAAGGCGAGTGTCACGGCCAGGCTTATACCAATGAATTATGTACATGTTTGACTAGTTGCTTAGCCCTAAGTCCGCATGTGACAATGGTAAAGTGTTTAATAATTTTAGAAAGAAGTTCTGAAGCGGCAATTTCCGCCATTTTAAATTTCCGATGTATGCTAAAGGCCAATTGCAATTGTATCACTACAGTACTGTGAGTACAGTTATCGAGTACTTAAAAGATAACTGCATTAGATAATTAGTATATTCTGGGGTGATTATAATATGATGCTGGCATGGCCAGGAAGTGAGCGCTAAGCTTCGGATGATATCATTTGTTTTTTTCATTCTGATCTTAAGTCAAGATAGCATATATTGAATGGCATACAAATTATTACAATTTCACCCTTTCGCAAAATCTTCATTTTGCAACAGATTTAAAATTGAATTGAAAGGCAAGTAGAATGAATTGTGGCGGTTCTAACGATCTAAACGGTATCAAAATTGACCCAGGGAAAGGCGAGTAATTTATTTTTGCTGTGAACGTACAATCCACCGACTTGGCAGCTTTTCCCTCTACTATTATGATGACATCGCATGAGCATTGGTTGTACGTGAGCATTTGTCTGTTGACGTGTTGCCTGATCATCAGCGTAAAACACTTTTGATACAATATGATGGAAACAGTCCATATCTTTTATGTAATAAAGCAATGTTCAAAACGTGAAAAGGTCTGGCAGCAAAATGTGCTCTTAAAGCAAAAGGCGATGTTCATTTCGCGCAAAATTTTTGTCAAGCGAGACAATAGACAAAAAGACAGACAATGGGATGTCATATCGCCACACGTGGAACCACATTGTCGGTCGCTCAAGACTTTTCTGGTACATATGCAGATAGGATATATCTACATTGTAGTTAACTCAGATTTTCCTCACTTAATATACGTACATACACACGTTACATGAATGCTTGCTTCCGCATGCTGCATTTACTGCAGCTTGCTAGCGTGCTCGCTATGAGTTTATTTCTGGTAAAATTGTCTTTTTTTTCATTTTAGAAACTAAGAGAAGGAGTTGTGAAAGATTTCCAAAGACAACAGATGAAAAAAGTTCAAAATATGAAAGACTTACAGACACAAGCAACACTTACTAGGGTCTTGAGAGCAGAAAGAGACAAAGAAATGAGGTCGAATGAAGCAGGGTCATAGCTGATTTATAGTGTTATGAATGATTTGTGCTTCTAGACTGATACAGATCAAATACAAAAGTCATCTTTAAAGAATGATGAATGGATGGATTGTTCGACTGCCTAAAGGCTCCGGAGGAAATATTGAAATGATCAAGTATGACTGCTTTTGATGAGGAAGACTGACGAGTTCCAAGCTATACTACAAGCAGATGCTGACAATATTCAAGCTGTCTTTAGGATTACTTTGTTAACTCAAGATAGGCATCTTTTTGAGTGAGCATCTTTCAGTGGCAAAGAATGACCTCACTCAGCATAAGTCAGTGCCTTAGATGAAGATAAACTGAATTTGGAGCCAGCAGATCTCACATGTGACCTGGGTTATGGGTCACAGCAAGGGATCAGATGATATGAGCTGAGTGCAGCAGTGATTCCACTGAAGGTGTGTTAGTGTCACCTGGCACACATCCCTGTGCATTGATTGCTCACTGGGACTATCGTGATTGTATGGTAATTCAGTGGCCGCTAGTTACTTCTCCCTAGGGATTGACCTTAATGTTGTTTAACATGTGATGTTGCGACCATATGTTAAATTATCAGACTATAATCAGAGCCAAGTTTGTGAATGGACATTTCAATTATCAACTGGAGCACTTTGAGATTTTTTCATAAATTTTTTATTTTTTTTTATATCCCCTTAATATCCCTGAAAGTCTCCCAAAATGCGTCTTAGAGCACATTTTTCAAAATTTTCTCAGGCCCCCTAGCCTGGACAGTGTACAGGCACCCATCACATACCGGGATTTATTTGCTCCTAAATTTCTAATCCTAGGAGCCAAATCTGCTTCTGCCTGAAAAAAATGTTGAGGTCAATCCCTGCCTGCCAGGCGTCTACCCCTTTGTAATCATCAATGGAGGATCTTGATTTGATGAAATGAACGATTAAATGTTCAAATAATAAAGACTTTTAAAAGATCTCATGTGTAACTTTCAGACAATATACAGGTGAACTTGGATATACTGTATGACAGATTTTTGCATATGACGGACGATATGCTTGGTCCCAGTTCGATGCGTATCAAGTATTCGTCATATGTATACGACGGATTTTGCATATGACGGACCAATTTTCCTGGTCCCATTGAGTCCGTCATATCCAAGTTCACCTGTATCATGTTGATGGTGTTGTTATATTGATTTTTCATTTGCAAATAAAATATTTTGACTGGTCAATTTAAATTCAGGGGATGTAAAGGTTGTAGGGCAATTTCTCATACTTCTCAGCCTGATTAGTTTTAAGTAACATATGTGAGGAAGGCATTCCTTGGACCTGGTTATGATAGTAGACCTGCCAGGGCTGGCCTTTCATTTGGGATGCAACCACAGAGACAGCGTCAAATGTTTGATCGACCAAGGCTGCTAACATTGTTTAGACATTGCTGCCAACTCTGTGGCTGTACTACAAATGAAAAGGCAGAATTAGTTGGCCTTGTCTTGTGTGCAAGTCCTGTTTGGGCCCTTGTCTTCTAACTAATGTGGCTGCTTGGTAGGGGCAGGGAGATCTATTTATAGATATATCTCTCTGGTAGGGGTGTTGAGCAACATTTCCATCCCCTTTATGTACATACTGTTCACACTTGCACTGAAAGCGCATGGAAATAGTGAAAGTTGGTGTGAACCCTAAGCACCATGCACTTGGTGGCTTAGAAGGACACCAGTTGTTATTAATTTAAGATTCAATTGAAGGAAATTACTTCTTGTACTAAGCTTCATATCTTTCTACTTGAGTAGTTTCCCAAGTGATCAAAGCATAAATGGAATTAATCAATCATGATAATTTCAACTTTGAACAGGAAGCCATACAAAATTAATTGGGAAATTTGCTTATTCCCAGGGTGTTCTATTTGTTGAAGGCTCATCATATTTTATTAACTTAGATGTTCTAAAATATTAAAATGATAAAGAAATCTTTCAGTAAAATATTCAGTACTTAATATAATTTTCCTTTCTTGTCCAATCATCTTTTAACTATCGATGCAGGGTGGAGGAGAATTGTTTAGGTTGTTTATAATAATATAAAAATAATAATAACAAACAGATTATTCTGATATAGATGTTGTTTCTTTTATTCACCTATAATGTCACACTTGCAAATCAGCTGAGAGAGTACATTCATACAAAACCATATAAAACTGGAAATGAATACTACAGGTCCATGATCATCATCAAGCAGTTTTCAAGTTTTAAAGTAGCGTCATTAAAACCTGCTTTTAGTTATAATCACATAAAACAGCAGGTCAAAATCTCTTCCTACCATATTATAGTTCTTCACTTGAAAATCCCAGCTTTGTTTGATATGTTATAATCAACCTATTTTAGCTCCACAATAGTTAGTTCTAATTGATATCAAATTTATTATCTATTTTTGTTTTTCACCTAAGAGAGATAGTATGCTAGCTGCTCAAGCACCATCCCATAATTTTGTGAAGCAACCCCTCCCCCCCCCCCCCCCCCTCAAAAAAAAAGTAGTCATTTTAATTATTCAAAGTCTGGTAAAAGGCAGTATTTTGGCATTTTCAATTACCAATAAAATCATGACATGCTATGGAGATGATGGATATGGACTATGAGACTTAGCTGTTGAATATTGAAAGCTGTTGAGCTATTGGCAATTAGAAACCCCAAACATTATGAAAACACTAACACAAAATAGCAGCAAGAATAACTTTTTCTTTAAGATTCCGAAAATGGTTGTACGAAAAAGGGTTGAATCAAAGAAATAATCATTTCATCTGCTTCCTGTGAAGTACCATCACCAGAACTAAAGCAATTGGCTAGTTCAACTTCATTATCTATTCACTTAACTACATGTAACAAACACATCTTGAGGAATACTGTGTGTATTGGAAGCATGCATAACTGTGTATTCACCTAAAAGCTCCATGGTAAACATACTTTGCAATAGATCATGGTATTTCCCCAATTATTAAACAAAAAAGGAAACTCAGAACACTTGATTGTCAACTGTTTTTTAAATTAAACCTGTGCTTTCAGTTACGTCTACATCCCATCCCTATCCATAGTTAATCAGGCTTTATCAAGTTATTATGGACCACCCTGATGAAAAAAGTCAATTTACTGATACAAATTTGCCGTTAGAAATAAATACACTCCAAAGAATCATTCCAAGATTAAAGCAATAAACAACCTTGTAGTTCGATGGTGTTAAGTTAAAGGTCTAAAAAATAAACAAATCTATCTCAACCCTTGTCCACACCATTTTAGATTCAGACCAAGTTCCCTATAAGCTTTAGAGCACATCAAATATGTTTTATTAGATGGTGGTATTCTGACTTGAGCAGTACTTCCTGAGAATGCTCTGTGACAGACGGTATCCACCGTGTAGACCCTCTTCGCTGGAAGGGGTGAGCAGGCTGCAGTTCACCATGATGAACCACTGCAACAGAGTGCAGCACAGGCCTCACACACGTTGGAATAGTTTGTGAAATAAGCATGATTGTGAGAATTCCAAAAGGAAGCAATATTTCTCTTTCAACTGAAACTAGTTTACTTCATCCAGGTTTTCTAGATTACAGCCATATTTGTGAGGTTTCCCCCCAAAACAGAATATGAAAGTTATTTTGAGTTCTAGGTTCTAGTGATACTCTGTATATCATGACAATGTTTGGAAAATCCATTTTCTGGGTGCATGATGAACAGGTTTTATTCTGATTAGAATACTGATTGACCTGAATAGAGTCACACAGGGTTATGACAATTGATTATAATGACAGGTAAAACAGCTACCTCAAGGTGTAAGGATGAGTCCATAGGGTAATGTGAGGTTGTAATGCTGTGGTATTGTCACAATCGTCTTGACAAAAACAAACAATTATATGAAAGAGCATGTTCAAATGTTAAATTGAAAGAACCTTTGATAAAATAATATCATGTAATATGAAACCTTTGGGAGTATCATGTACAATACTCTAGGTACCATTATGACAATTTGCAAGTAAGTAACACCATTGCTAAATAGATCTTTAATGTTGTTATCATTTATCGCCCGATTAATCATGTTGTTCTTGTATTTCTTCTAATGAAACCACAGTTCATTTTGCTAGCATTATTAAGTTAAGGTACCAACCAGCGTTTGGTGTCAAGTGAAAACCTGGAATCCTTGATATAAGCTCAAACAAAAATAAAAGGAAAGTCTGTTTCATTGGTATTTTGAATTTTGATTTTTACTTAAAATGGGTGTCTCTCTCTTTAACTTGTTCCCATGGAAACATAAATGGCCAAAGATTTATAGTTAAACCCTGTTTATCTTTCCTGTAAAGAATGTTTTACAATTGCAACAAATCACAGACTAATTGGGCTTACCAAAAATGAAGTGCTGTAAACCTTTAGCAAACCTTAAGCTAGAACTTGAAACGGTCAAATATATTTATTAATATTACTGCTTGTGAGTTGAGTACCTGATGGATGCTTTATAAATAGCATTGTCCGTGCCTCAGCAGAGGTTGGCAGTGACAGCTGATAGAGACCTCTGGTGTTGAAAAATGAAACTAATGCTACAAACACCAACAAATAGATTCACACAGGAGCACCATTATTCATTTGAAACAGTGACAGATTTGCACTTTACCCATGAAAACCCAAGATAAGGCAAATAGCCAAATATATAACCGAAAGCTCATACTAAAATGCCAAAAAATATTGATTATTCTGTTAGAAAACTAAGTGTGCTGTCATTCAAAAACAAATGAGAGAACTTTGAAAACAACAAATAATAAAAAACTTTTATAATTGCATCAAACCAAAACATATTGCTAGTATTAATACACAGAGAACACCTTGGGTTGGGTCACATTTAAAGGAAGTTAAACTCTATCATTGAAACTACTTTCTGGCTAATGAGGTATTGTCTCCTTGTTCTAGGTAACCCTGCCATGCAATAATAGCAACAGTCACTTATTTCTAGCATTTATCATCTACAACACCTGGAACAGACCTGTCCCAACCAACATAGTTACTTTGTTCTCTCAGCTGATTTTAGAAGTTGTATATACCTGAGGTTAGAGGGTACAGAATTCAGCAGACATCAAATGTACCAAACATATAGAAAACAAGCTGCTTCTCAGATCAGCCAAAGATCTACCCTAACATCAGGGCTTGCTAGGCTTCATGCAATGTTGGTGGTCTCCTTTCAGATTAAACAACTACCCTAACAGAATGGCTTGTTGTGTAATGCTGCCGCTTGTCCTCACTGAGAACTACCCTGACAGCAGGGCTTGCTGAGCTAGACAAAATGCTGCTGCAAAAAATCTCACCAAGAGCTACCCAGATAGTAGGGTCAACCACTCATTAAAATACTCTCGCAGGCAGTGGCATCTGACAATCATGATATGCTTGTATAGGTTATTACCTTTAAGTAGAAAACTCTAAATGACCGGGTTAGTTCTGATATGTATTAAGTTGACTTGCTTAGCTCTTTTGATAGAATATATTTCAAATGTTACTAATTCAGTATATAATTGGTGTAATACTATTGTACGGCCATTCTACATATTAAGAGTCATTAGATTATTTAGTCAGTATGATCAACTGAAAATAATAATTGTGAAATTTACCTTAAAGAATACTTGATAAATTTGCCCTTCAAATATGAACAACCCTATTACAACTATTATGCTGATGTGAATAAGTTTCAACTACACTTAAGTGAATGTATCAATAATCGAGTGTCTAACTGAAGATTTGAAAATTTGGAAGTATCTATTGAAGAATCTATGACAATCTACTCCTTCACTCATTCATTGAACTACATATGCACCGGTTATATGAAAGGTTTTTAACTTTCTTGTTTTACTTTTTGATAGAAAATCATAACCCTTTCCTATTAAAATCTGTAACATCCAATACCCTGTGTATGTGCAATTCATCCTAATTACTGATAGCTAAAACAGGATTTAATCCTTCTTTCTAGAAGCTAGGAAATGTACCTTAGACCCAAACAAGTATTTCTCTCATTTAAAATACTAGAGAAAGGTGGGAGTCTCGGTGAGGTTTCTGGCAGCAGAAACAAATATGGAAGGCACTTATTGGCTAAGAGTGAATTGCATATTTTTTATGATACATGGTAGTGCACAAGCCATAAGGGTTACAGGAAGCTACAACATGGACCAAGACAAGCTATGCAGAAACAGACAACCATCTACAAGTGAGACAATTCGGAACATGCAGAAAAAAGGTGGAAACTTCAATAGCCTACTGTCCACATCTCTAGCAGTATAACAAAGGATAAGGTTTTGATTGATTATTATTACACAATATAAAATGATAGTAAGATAAATAAAAAAATAAACCCTACAATACAAACAGCGAATTTTCAAGTGGAACTTGGTAGCATTAAAACCTTAATTCATGATGAATGTGGACAATAGGATATTTAAACTTCACATTTTGCCATTTTTTATCAAGAATTCAAAGTCTTGAATATAAAAGGTATTATTTGACCATTCTTTGGTTAATTTACCTCTTTTGCGTGCCCAGGTTTACAATTACGCACACATAATTTGCTAGTTATATCATCTTTTTTTGTTTTACACATAATTTACACCATTTTCTTACTCCTAACATGATCTCCCGGTTAGTAATTTCTGTAACAAAAAATCTTTTGGTTTACATACATATACATATATTTTATATATAAGCTTCAATGAGCTATTTACACATACCATAAATCTTGAGAGATATTCTCGCATTCCTCATAATATTCTTACATTCCTAAGAAAAAGTTCTCACTTTTCCAATACTTCCTATATATTTTCCACATGATTCTGCACCGCTAAAAAAGTTAAATGACCAATATTTACAGTCTGATGCTTGACAGTGCGTAATCATGTAAAAGTGCTCTGGGAGCAACAACAATAAATGTAACAAGTATCTTGATATTACAGCTCTTACTTTAAGATAAAAGTAAATGGGAAAACATGTACACCCTAATTCTGGTTGCGCTGCAAGTAATGACTGTACCTCTTTCCCATAGTTTCCTTTGAATATATTGCACATTTGTTCTAAGGTTATGCTGTGCAGATTTCAGCCAAGTTGTCCCCACATAACATAAATATACAGACTTAATATATATAAATGTACAAAGTCTAAATGCTTCAATCTAAAACAGCTAAAAAGACACAAAAACAAAATTTTGATTTTTAAAACTGCGAACTTTTATGGTGTTTGCAATGGGTAGTTGCAACCTTTATCGTTTGGAAAGTTCTGCCAGGAGTTTTGAAATGTAGCTTACTTTGGGTCTAGCTAAGAGTGCATACACATTTCTTTGGTAATGCTTTGGAAGAAGTTCAATGACCTATTCTCAGTTGGTTCACATTGTACAATAAAAGCCATCTGAGTCTAGGTAGTCACAACATGGATAGACTACTAATGCTTGAAGGTTCCTTGTTGTCTGAATCAATGATACTTTTGACAATAACTTAGGAATTAAGAATGGTTTTACAAATTATCCTATGTAAAGTGGTTGGAAGTTTTCGGATAAACATCATCCTTAGTATTTTTCTTAATTATGCTTTAGCCTGAAAGATTTCTTTAACATCATCAGGCCCCTTTAGGCCGCTGCAAGCATTATTGGATGAACAAGTTGATGGTCAGGGCACAAATGTGAAATATTTTGAATAAAAATTTAATTCCAATATGGACTGCTCCTAGATAATAGAAGCAAAACTTATCTTGACTTAGGCATTTAATTCACCATAATATTTTTTTGTGAAATCAACATTTGTCTTGAACCACACTCTGAGCATTGATAAATAATAATGAAAATGACCTTGCCATAGATTTCACAGAGTACCAACCAGAACTGATTTTCTACTATTTGATTCTTCTATTATAACCAAAAAAATAAGGATGCTAACCACAAATGGCATACAGTGTGCAGTTGTAATTCCTCACTTTCTAAAACATTTCTTTGCCATCAACTTTCAGCTGTCGTTCATACCAGATGAAGCATACATATACTTGGACAAGAATATTTACAACCAAATCACAATAACTGAAAGAAACACACGATCACTTTATACATATATCAATTCAAAATACTCTTACAAAGAAGCAGAGGAAAGGTAGATCTACATAGGGCCATTCACATACAAATTATTTTTCCACCATGGAATGTACCATAATAATCCTCAAAACCCCGGCCTTGTATCTTTTCTCCATTTCGAGATAAAAAGCAAAGCTAATACTTGAATATTTTCTTAGTTTCAACAAATTCCCTTATAAGGAGAAATAAACACTAAAACCTCAAGCTATTCTAAAATTTGGCCACCAAATATGTACCCTCCTGTTTGCTAACATGTGGTTAGTACAATTGATCGATAGGGAACGGATGACTCTACTGAATCAAGCACTCCTTATTCCTTGTTTCACTAGCATGTGTACAGGTTTCATTTTCCAAAGGTCTCTAAAACAGACAGTGAATAATCACCAGGTCTACACAGAAATCAAGCCACACAAACTCAGTGTTTGGAATTAAGAGGATGCAAAGTTGTAGTACTGGTTCAGTAGTTAAAAACTATTGTGCGACAACCAATCCTGTAGGGCTTGTTGCATTTGGAAAAGGTTAGGACAGTCCTATAAATATACTAAGGAAAGACAATGAGAGACATGCTATATAGGTCTACTAAAATTAACATTATTGATTATTAATGGGTTTATTTTGATTCATGCTTTGCCCATATGGAACATATGGTTGTTGAAGTGCTACATGGTATTTGATTTATTATCACATTCAAGCTTATCATTTCATGCCATGACAGCTACCTTTCCTACACAATCATAACTGAAGCCCACATCAGGCAACACGACTAACAGAGACTAATGGGCACTATAAATAGTAACATCAAGACCCCTGAGTCATCACATTTTGCCATTAAGCCGTAAGAAAAATAACCACAATAAGTAAGAGTATTGACAATGTAAATTCAAGTGCACATGCAATGAAAGCAAAATGAGAAATAAAGAATTCACATCTTACTTTCACTGACTCACTCTTAAGTAGAAACAATAAGGTTTTGACCTATTTCATTAAACCAATGAGTCCATGTTTATACAGGTGAGGGATTCATATGCTAGGCTATCTACCCCCTCTCAAATAAGAGCTGGGTAGAAACTACAAGCGATGAATCCACAGCTGATACAAACATATGCATGAAAACACAATCCGTGGGAAGAACTTGAGCCTTGAAATGCTGAATATGATTTATAACTTTATCCTATACACGTCCCCACACCCCGTTCGCTATGATAAGAATTCACGCTCCAGGTCTTGAATTGATGGTTTTGAACGAGTCCTAGGGGTGTTCAAATTCCTGCGCTTGCTGAGTTCTGTGTTGAGGACGCTGGGTATGGGCCGGGTGCTGTCCCGGTCCTGGCCCTCAACGTCGATGTCCAGAAGGGTCTTCTGATGCTCTATGTGGGGCGGGGTGCTGCCAGGTGAAAGACGTGAGCGGGCAGACATGTAGGATGTGTCGTCGCTGGCGGTCGTGATTGTGCTGTCTGGCGTCCACCCCCAGGGGGAGCTGCGCCCCACGCCGCTGTGGGAGGGGGAGGGGTACTTCAGGATACCCTGGCGAGGCCGCGGTGAGAGTTCTAACGTTCCTGGCCTCTCCACCAGATTGGCCTCTTGACTGTTCTGCCGTCGTGGGGGCACAGGTGGGGGCCGACTCCGATGCGACGACGGTCGGTAATAATAGTCCCCATCCAGCTCTGAGGGGCGTTCCGTGATCTCATAAGAGGGATTGGAGGAAGATGAGGTATTTGAAGGACTACGTCGGTGTTGCGGTGTAATATTAGGTTTATTCACACTGTCTTCAAATTTCACATACTGTCGCTGAGGTGTTGTTTTCGGCGTTGTCCTAGGGGTCTCAAACACCGAGCTGTTGTCCGATGTTTGGCGGGAATATGTGGACCTGTCATGGTGCGGTGTGAGAGACAGTGATGCTGCTTCATTGTCAGAGGTCGAGGACCTGGAAGATTTTCTCGGGGAAGGCGTGTTTGGATTGGATGGATACTGTAAACTGCCATCCTCGGTAAAGCGAATGGGCAGATCGTTATAGATACTGGGTCTATAGCGCTGCTGGATACCATGAAAAGTATGGTGAGGGTTCCCTGTTGTGTTACTGTACTGGTACATGTAACTGGAATAATCGCCCTCGGGTTCAATAAAAGAATCACGCACTGCTTGATTGTAGGCGTCCCGCCGCTGCCCTATGTGAGAATCGCGCTTCCTAACCGGTGTCGATGTCGACTCCTCGTCATCCTCCTCCTCCTCATCATCATCCTCACCGTTAGCACCTTCGAGCTTTGGATATATTGCTGTCTTGTTGGCGGTGGTACGTATGTCGTAGCCCACCGCCACGGCCGTGAGTATGACGGCCATGCCGTACAGCACTGAGTCACAGCGCTTACGCTGAGTGTAGCGCTTGAGGCTGCCCGTTTCACTCGTACTTCCGTTGCTGCTTGGAATGTTTGTCTTCTTGCTCTCTCCCAGCGTCTCTGGCCACTCGTCCTCCTCGAAATCTGGAACACGCAGAGGGAAGAGGTGAACCAGTGAACTAATGAGATTCATGGACTGTCTCTCATAGAGCATTATTTAGAGCATTATTCAGTGCAGCATTCATAAGCCAATAGTTGGGAACATTTGATGACAAATGGTCCCTTCCCATAGAGAGAACTTATGAGACCAATATTGTCAAGCAATACTAAAGAAAGAAATTATTTAGGATATGGCCATGATGATATATTCATTTCTTCTTAATAAGCCTAGTAAATAGTAAAGAATAGTCAAAAGAATTGGTATCTGTATCACTATACTTAGGAAAACTGTGAAAATAAATGCATTTTTGTACATAAGATTATGACACATAGCACTTAGGAATATGTATATCTATTCCATAACTGATGAATGTTAATGAAAATGATTAGCAAAGATAGTAAATTATTACACATACTTATGATTTTGTTGAATCAAATAACATTGCAGTCCTTCATGAAATATCAGGTTCATTATAAGAATTTACAGGTATTCCTTGGGAAAGATGTTCCAGGTTCCCTTTAGGGGGCTTATTAAATATGTTAAGTAACACGTGATATGGTGCAATAATTGAGAAGAACAACAATATAGACCTTAACACTGCACTGAATGGAACCTGATCCCCCCCCCCCCCCCCCTTTAATTATCCTCAAAGCCCTAGTATACATGTAAAATGTAATATGGTGCAATAATTGAGAACTACAAATATAGACCGTTAACACTGCGAACAAGTGCACTGGTTGGTTACTTTATTTGAAATGGAGAGATAACTCTTAATAATCACTGTACTTTGACTTAACCTGCAATGAAGTCTGAAGTATATTCTCCTTTGTTTGATTTTAAAACCAAAGGTTTCACATTTGAGAGTCTATAGCAAGGACTGTCTGAGATATTTCAGTAATGTGTATCATGAAAGTTTTATGTCAAGTTTTAACCATAAGTTGTATGATAATATCCATTGCTTTACCATATATGTGTCATAAGAACAGTTTATGCCAAGTTTGGACCAATCCAGGTTACTTCCATCATCAAACCTATCCATCTAACACTAATCAGCTTTTGTAAGTCAGATTTATGAGAATTTTTTGCCTGAGCCATTGTTCGCTAAGTTCCTTCAAGGCACAACCATTACTATGTAAATTCTAGTTAGCTCCAATTTTGTAACTTATCCTGCTACTACAAATGAGACTTATAAATGCCATTTTTGTCACATATTTTCTTTAGGAAAAGTATAGAAAATGTTGATGAAACTTGCAGTGCCCACCCCATTTAAGTCAAAGAAATCCTGTGCCTTATCATCATAGCAAATTACCTTCATTCCTCTATCAACCAGTGTACCCAACATACAAATAAATGAACCCAACATTGAATTAATTGAGAGTTCCACCACAGTGCATTTGATCTATCATGAAGCGGATAGGCATAGTGTGCTAGAAGGTGAGTGTTAGAACTGAGATAAAATGCATGGCAGAACTACAATGAAATCTAGGCCATTTTCCTGAAGGTCAAGATATCTTCTATATAAGTACGAAATATGATTTTTTTCATAAGGTATGTGAATTCAATTAAGTGTTGTCAAAACCATAATTTGAACCCTTTTCAGCCAATCTCAGCAAATGAGATACAGAATCTACAAAATCTTAGATGCAAAAGATTTGGAGGAAATAAATCTGTCTATCTAAATATTTAGAGGGAGGTCATTGGGCGCTCATGTTCATACAGAACAGTGCTATAGGTAATTATAGCATAATCATTTTAGACAAATCAGTAACAAATAAGTTACTAAAACTACACAATTCAGGGGAAAAGTATATTTGACTAGATTCACAGTGGGCCGAAGTTCTTAGAGATCAGTGCCATGTATTTATACCACAGTTATATAGATTAAAGAGGAGGAGAAAAGTCTGCCACGAGAATATCAAATGACAGAGTACCTTTACCTAGCTCCTGAAGAGCACCAATGTTGGAATGACCACCCATACCCCGTAACGTTTTTTCAAGATTAGGTGCGCTCTTTGACCAGCGACCATCACCAAAAATCCACGAGGCTCGATGATGTCTGTCTTTTTGAACTGTACTCGGACCCCACGTCTTTCCTTTTCTACCATCTACAGGATCTACAATGAAACACAACATATAGACATGTAGCAACAAACAATGAAACAATTGTTACACATATCTTACTTTACTACTCTTAGTGGTTAGATATTTATCTATGGAACATTGATTGTTTTTGTTTTTTCTAGTTATGAGTATTCCCATATTTCTCTAGCTTCAAAATAAACAAATAAATAGAAGCTTAGTCTAATTCATAAGTGGATAAAACTGATTTAACAGCTTATGATTCTTTAAACAAATAACCACATTCAACGCTCATTTATCCTTAACTTATTTATGATTCCTTCTCATCTATTTCTCTAGTTTTAAAATATTCAAATGAATAGAAGCTTAGCCTAATTCATTAGTGGATAAGACTGATTTAACAAATTATGATTCTTTAAACAAATAACCACATTCAACCTTCATTTATCCTACTTATTCATGTTTCCAATACATAATGTAGTGGGAAAGAATGCTGGCCTTAATGATTACCTTTAAAGCTCAGCTTTCTATGTCACATGTCCATACTGATATTTTGTTTCTCATACATTTTGGTAACATTAACTCCTTCGTGCATTGAACCTGGGTATTCCAGTTTAAAGATTTTTTTGTTTACTTTCCTTCTGGTCAACTATGACCACCATGTTACATGTATAAAGTATAATCTGTGTAATATGGGTAATCCAAGTGGGTGTTAATAGATATTCATCAGGTATTCAATGCACAGAGATGTTCTACTGTGTAAGTTGTAATTTATGTAGTTCGAAAACTGATTATAAGTAAATCATGAGATATTATAACTTATCAATATACTGAGAAATTTAAGTTAAGCTAATGATACTAGTTGAAAGGAAAAAGAAGTGTTGACTTACTTGCTATACATCTAAGTCTGGTTCTATAACTGGGAGAGAAACTGGGTGAGGCGGGGGGACTATCTGGACTAGATGGTAACCTCTTGTTGATGGGGTATTTAGGGACCGACGCAGGCTGCACCGTGATATTGTGCCTGAAATCTGGGAAAGGGGGGCATACATGATTAGTTCACTGGCACAGTTAATGGGGTAACAACACAACCCTGAAAGAGAAGGCAATAAAAATCAGTTCAGGGAAACGTTGTACAAAATACTCCCTGACGGGTATGTGAGAGGATCTAAAATTGACAGGCAAAATACAGGCTGAACATGTATGAACCAGTTCTGGGTAATAATTGTACATTTACTACATACAACCTATTGTTCATGTTAAAATATCTAGAGTTAATAGGCAATTTGCAAGTAGTATATGTGGATCTAAGCAATAACAGTCCTCATAAACCATACTAATGCAAGGTAATTGAAAAATCATAGGACACTTAATGAAACGCTACCTACTTTTCTTAAATGGAGCTATAGCATAAGAGATATAAATCCAATCTTTAATCTTTAAGGTTGGCCGATTTAATTAGATAAACGAATATGATATTTCAACTGGGTTTCCTTGTGTTTATAACTTAGGCAAATCTCTAGTTTTCCCAACACACATTAAAAAGATTAAATGATATAGCCATTACAAAACTGTACCACCATGATATTTACAAAGCATACAGAATAGTTAGAATCATAACCAAGCCTGTCACTTAATGAGGGCCAGAGCAACAAAATCAAGTTATATCTATCAATAACATACACTAATTATTAGAAATTTCCTGTTCAGAATAAAACTTTCCATTTTTCTTCAATAAATGAAAATGTAAGTCTTTTTAAATTCCCATGCCTTCAAATGTTGATAGAATGGAAATATAGATAAGATAAGAAAGTACAAATCAAACAATATTATCTGATATATCATATGAAAGGCAATTGCATCCAGGTTCAATTACTGGAAACAATACGGATTAATGTATACCATTTAAATATTGCAGCAGTTATATTTAATGCATATTTTGCATACCCACATAGTCCGCATTTATTACACTGCGTAATATTATCTCGAGATCAGATCCCTATGCTAGTATCTTACAATATGCAGACATGATAGCTTTTCATTCGACACCTGAATGCAAAAATTAAACTGCCCATCAAAGTCAGCTGCCCTACCGAGGGTATCATTTAATAAGTGTAAATTTAACATGGTATACAGTATATTTAGTCTATCTTCTCATTCACATGATTCTTACCTGAAGGTTCGCTGATATTTTTGCCACCTGATTTGAGGAGTTTTAAGCGGCTTTTCTTGAACTTGCCCTTGCGTTTCTTTGGCTCCGGCTTGTTCATGATTTGCTGCAGAATCATGACGTTGAGTTCGCGTTCCAGGAGGTCAATTTCCCGCTCCGCGAGCTCCTGCTCTCGTTTCTTCAGGAATTCCTCCTGAATCTTTTGCTGTACTGCTGCCTTTGTAAGCTCCTCCTCTCTAGATCGCAACTCCTGAAAACAATAGGGGACAATAATTACTAAATGTACTGGGTCAAATACTGCAAATACAATAGGGAACAACAATAAATTATTGTACTTGGGAAAAATCCACTAATCAACACAATATGGAACAACCATCACCTATTATACTTAGGACAAATCTTGAACAACAATCACAATCATGTATACTGAATTATAACCAAGAAAAAATCCAAACACTCCTTGTCTCTAGATAGCTAATCCTGAAAACACAATAGGGAACAACAATGAAATTAATATACTGGTGGCGATCTTTCAAATTGAAGTATATTAAACCTTGTATATATTTTTACATTTTCAGCTGTAACACCTGATGTGTTGATGCCCTTATTTTTGACACTAAATGAGCCAGTTGGCTAGTCACTGCTTAGCTCTCACTGTGTAAATGGGTGTCTGATGTAGCTGGACGAGCAGCTGTGTGCCTTTCAGTAATGATTCTATGTACACCTACCTTCTCTTTGCTCCTGAGTTCATCAAACATGACTTGTATTTCCACCTTCCAGTCCTCTTGCATAGTGTGGAAAGATCCCTCAGGTGTGTTGACAAATGATGAGCAGGCAATCTCGTCTAACGTGTCGAGGATTTCATGAAACATGGGGCGTTCGTGAGGCTCAGGGTTCCAACATTCTGCAAAAACCACACAGGCAATTTAGCGGGCTGTGGTGGCCATAGATGGTGGTAATGAAGGAACATGTGGGATGGCCTGAGGACTGTGTACGTCAAATCAGGAATATTGATCTCAACCGACCGGGTGGGAGAATACTACTCAATGCATACATTAACATAGAAGTTGAAAACGGGCTAGACAAAAAATAGTTAACTTCTTGAGGGATTGCCTGGTAGATGATACTTCTGTACTTCCAAGATTGGTACTCCAATAAAGTAATACATAGGGATAAGTAACCGTACTTGATACAATGTGAAACACTGATATTGAAAGGGAAAAAGTATTGTATCAAAAGAGTCAAGTATCCTATCCAATCATTTAAGATTTGAAGATATATAGGATTGACCTTACTGCTACCTGTATGTCTCCAACACAAAGGCAGTTCACTATTTATTAGCAAAATTTCTGAAACAGACAGTGCTAAATTTAACCAAATTAGGTCCCTGGACGGCAGGTGGTATTGTTAAGAACAGTATGAAGATACCGTATATATATATATATATATATATATATATATATATATATATATATATATATATATATATATATATATATATATATATATATATATATATATATATATATATATATATATATATATATATATATATATATATATATATATATATGTATATAGATATGTATATATATATATATATATATATATATATATATATATATATATATATATATATATATATATATATATATATATATATATATATATATATATATATATGTATATAGGAAATATCTATAATATGTATCATATCTTGAAAATTTTAAAGGTGCCAATCCATAGTAAAACGTCATCTTATCTGTTGCTGCTGATAATGACCACCTTCTACACATTCAACTGTTGATATTTCTGTGTGAGTGCCTTAGTTTGCATAATTGACTTTTTCATGACTTTTTCATGATTTTTGTTCAGGCCATTGTTGTATTTTATAGTATATGATTATTTTACTCATCATCTTTGTCTATGTATTGTTTTCATTGCACAAGCAGTAAGTCCTAAATTTGTAACTGCCCTAAAGGCAGGTGACAACCTGTTTAACACTTTCATGCCTGGAAAAGTTCTTGACAAGTGTTGTATGGACCTTCGTTACCTATGAAAAATACTTTGAAATGAATCATAAATTCAGCACATATAAGAAGGAAAGTTGTGTGTTGGATTATAGTCAACATTTCTCATTCAAATATTCTTTGAAATTGCTTTTGTTGCAAAGCTATATTTGAAACAGTCAAGTGTTTTTTGGTAATAGAACATGAATAGGTTAAGCTACTGCTATGCATCTTATCACGGTTCATCTTCTGAGATCAGAGATCTGCTCTCGGTGCCCAGTCATAATTTATGTCCTGTTTGTTTATCTGTTAGCCATTGCAAAATGTTTCTTTTCATGTCACCTGACATATATTTTAGGTACCTGCTTGATTATTCAAATTTCCAAATTATTTCATAATTCACTAAAAAAGAAAAAAAATACAAAAATTTGGATATTTTAATTGATCTTTAATCTACATGGCATCATCTATTGAAAAGGTCAAAACAAAGAATGTACCTGAGGAATCTTAACAAATTACACACAAACACTGGTGTCGATAACAAAGCTGATGAGTAATGAACATTTAACACGCCATGTCATTCTACTCTGACCCTAGTTGACACCAGCGATAATGTTGGCAATTTTCCAATGCTATTGTATTATCCTATTCAATAAGCTATGCAAATCAAGCACATTCCATACCTCGAAGATCCCGCAGTAACTGAACAAGTAATATACTATATTATTGATATAGGCGATGCAAACAAATACTAGAATGTCAGTATTTGCCCTCAAATACAAATGTCTCCCCCACTGGGAGAATGAAAAGTTGATGACATTGAAGGAATGACATTCTGTAAATGATCCCCTGAACTGTTTCTTATGCTATCTGGTGTGAAATAACCAGTTCCTGGAAGCATAGATAATAATACTGTAAAATAAAAACTTGAGAAAATTTCAGTTTTTGAGATATCTTGCAGACAAGCAAGTCAAGCCCAGCATACAGATTTTGATCTAAAACATCCCAAAATTATGTTGATAATTTGCAAAAGGCTAGTTGTCTATCATGACTGCTTGAATGGAGAATGTGGCCAGAGGGTTTGGAAAATAAGATCATCAAATACTCAAGGAAGTGTTCTGACTGCAAATAATTGAGTAAGACTCTTATAACACCAGATTTGCAGAAAGCGTTAACTACTAAAAGGTAGCCACTATTGAATATCTCAACTGCATAGAACCTCAGACTGTTGTAGCACTCAATTTCAGGATAATAGCTTAGCTCCAAGGGGCATTGAACCACACCTGATACAGGCTAACATGCTTGGGATCATTAGGACTTTTCCACTCGAGGGAACTGCTCGGCCAATTGATCAACTACAGCAGGTTTACAGTGGGAAAAACTGCTGAATCACAATGAGAAAACCCAACCAGCTTCCATGGCAGTTTGACACAGATCGTGCGAGACCTTGGGGAATAATAACACAGAGTCATTGACCGCTTACATCACAGCCCTTGTAACCCACTTTAGCCTTCTCCATATAATTCATCAAAATGTACAGTTCTACAAACATCACTTACTTTTAATATTAAGTTCATGTTCATCAATTACTTTAAAATAAGATATCTTATGTTGGTGACAAAGGCATTTTTCAAATATTCATATTCAAATATTTAAAAGAGAAAAGTTGATTAGAGAACAACCTAAAGAACAACCTAAATATGTATCCATTACATATTTTATAAATCTGCCTTAAACGTATAAAGATAATTCTGAAGTATCAAAGGTTCAGATGACACTTTTCAATTTATCAGCGGGCATGGTAGGATTGAGAGTGAGCAATTGATTGTACTTACCTTCCATGAGTCTAGCGAAGGCTACGGGGCACGTGGTGGGTATGGGGAGGGTGAGTTTATTGACGGCCACACCATAGGCTACTGATTGTACTTACCTTCCATGAGTCTAGCGAAAGCTATGGGGCACGTGGTGGGTATGGGGAGGGTGAGTTTATTGACGGCCACACTAGGACTGTCATTGACATCCATTTTTTTTCGATTCGATCATTGACATTTTATTTTTCGATTCCGATCATTTCGATTCGATTGTGAAGAACTGCAGTAATAGAATATTTTCACATGTTCCACACTATTTTTGTGGCTAGGATCCTAAGATTCCCACAATGCAAAGACAATGAAGGTTTTCTCAACTCTTTCTGATTAGATACTTGAGTTTCTCTTCAAAATTCTCAATAGCATTGGCTAAAAATTGCGTACAAGGCTGAAAAAATGTGTTTCGATTAATTCGATTCGATTAACATAATATTTTTTTCTCGATTAATTGGAAAAATTATTTCGATCGATCGATACTTGTCATATCAATGACAGTCCTAGGCCACACCGTAGGCTACTGATTGTACTTACCCTCCATGAGTCTAGCGAAGGCTACGGGGCACGTGGTGGGTATGGGGAGGGTGAGTTTATTGACGGCCACACCGTAGGCTACTGATTGTACTTACCTTCCATGAGTCTAGCGAAGGCTACGGGGCACGTGGTGGGTATGGGGAGGGTGAGTTTATTGACGGCCACACCGTAGGCTACTGATTGTACTTACCTTCCATGAGTCTAGCGAAGGCTACGGGGCACGTGGTGGGTATGGGGAGGGTGAGTTTATTGACAGCCACACCGTAGGCTACTGGTTGTACTTACCTTCCATGAGTCTAGCGAAGGCTACGGGGCACGTGGTGGGTATGGGGAGGGTGAGTTTATTGACGGCCACACCGTAGGCTACTGGTTGTACTTACCTTCCATGAGTCTAGCGAAGGCTACGGGGCACGTGGTGGGTATGGGGAGGGTGAGTTTATTGACGGCCACACCGTAGGCTACTGATTGTACTTACCTTCCATGAGTCTAGCGAAGGCTACGGGGCACGTGGTGGGTATGGGGAGGGTGAGTTTATTGACGGCCACACCGTAGGCTACTGCCAGCGTGTCTATACCCTTATATGGCGTCTCTCCTGTCAGCAGTTCCCACAGACAAACTCCATAACTACAAAAGAAAATGTGATTTCTTCAAAATGTGCAATCCTTTGAGTATCATAACATTAAAGTCATGTTTCCTTATATTAAACACAATATCATATAATCATCGTAAGAAATGAAAAAATACAAATGTATCTCAAATAAACAACAACAGATTTTTCTGATGAAAAAAACAAATTGAATAAAATTGCAAGGTTTATATTGAAATATGTTGAGGGAGATATGAAAAAACCCTAATGATTTTCAGCTTTTCATTGGAGTCATTATTATAATCTGAGACAGCCATGTTGAAATGATGGTTATTTATTGATGAGAGATGTTGTAGGTGCTGTGTAATCAATGGATTAATTAACACCTGAGTTCATCAATCAATATAAATCACAGCCAGGTAAAAGTACCACAAACATGTGATAGTAGTGGTGTCAGGGTGACATATAGGTAAAAGTTTGTACAACACCTTACCTATCTTAAGCTTTAAGAAATTGGTCTCAGGAAGTTTGAACATAAGAACTATTTTATTTAAGAAAATGGAATAAATGATGAAAAAATAAGATAAATGATAGGTGATATAATTTCAAGCAAAAAAATCAATATATATATATATATATATATATATATATATATATATATATATATATATATATATATATATATATATATATATATATATATATATATATATATATATATATATATATATATATATATGCAGGAAAGTAGAAAATATCTTCCATGAATTTTTTTTGACACAAATGCAGTAATAACTCCTTTTCTCAATCTAAACAGCTATCTTATTAAATTAGACCTTCAAATGAACAAAATATTTCTGCTAATCTAAAGTAGAATCTTTATTTCTGTGGCTATAAATGCCATGAGTTTCAAGCATATCCAAAGCAGCTGAGTAATAAATCATCTAACACTGACATTCTGTTGCATGTGTTCATCTATTTCTCCAAGGACATCATGTTATGGAACTATTCTTGTTATTGAGGCATTCTTAATGGAAACTCAGCAGCAGGCCTGTTACGTTGTGTCCCAAGGGATAATAGGTAATTATTTCTCCAGGTAAATAAAACGCCTCCACACAGCATGTCTATAGATAATGGAAAGGAATACTTCTGCACCTGCCATACCTGAGGGATTACCACCAAGCAAAAGATGTCAGACAGCAATCTATAGGAATGTTTATTGAGTGCTTTATGAAAGATAAATACTGTGAATAGTATGTATTAAAAACATATGATGACCCACTAACCTAGTTGGGCACACCTTGTTTATAAAGGTGAACACAGTGCTGGAATTTAATCTCTGCAGTTATTCATCGTACAGTAGCAGCAATGCATCGATAACCCTCTTAACTTAGTTTATGTAGTAAGGTATTGAATCACACACTGCCGCAGGCAATCCCATTAGCTTATCAATATAATGTATTACTGATCCAAATGGCAATGGGCCACAAGGGACGGGAAAAGAGAGTATAGATTAGCTAATCTGCTCCTGCCAGAAAAAATCATTCACCTCCTACATTTGAACACAATTCCATATGCTTCAATCATTTTCTCAGCCCAATACTTTCTATTGGCCGCATATCAGTGGCGCAGACTCTATACTGCAGCACATGAATGCCAGCCTGCATACAGCAAGTAACCCATACACAGCCTGTCACGTGACCAGCTAAAAATAGACCATGCAACAAACCACCACTTAAAATCTTGTATTTCTAGAATAACTTCCAAAATGCACAAAATGAAATTAAAATCAAATAATGAGATTACATAAAAACCTCCTATCAGTTGAATGATGAATGGAGCAAAATGAGGAATAACCATGAGAGAAAATAAACTTGAAATACTGTCCAATACAAAGGCACTTGTTTAGAAAGCATGAGACCTATTAGACCACTACCTCCTCTTCCATAAGACAACTATCGTGAGATAAGGTTAAATACTCTTTTCATTTTCTCTAGTAGGTGGTTGGACTAGATCTACCGCCCAAAAACAATCAACAGCAGTTCCCTACCCTCAAAAAGCCCTAACATACACCAAATAAACTGTGCCCTGGGGAATATACCTGTGACTAACATTCTCACATTTCATTCTGGTAACAGAGATGCGCTATGAATAGGAATTGGCACCTTGAACATTAAGCAAAATGATACAGCTGTTTTCCTATAGATACATAATCTTTCTATAGTTCACACTATTAACTTCAAATATTCTTATAGCAAATAGCTGTCTTCTACAGAGATGTCAATTCTATGCTGATTGCGGCATGACAGATCTTGAATAAAGCAGTTCTTTTTTACTCATTCTGAAACTATTCCCAACATTAAGATGATTAGGAGAGATAATTCTCATGTGACCATTAAAAGTAGCTCTTGATTCTGTTACTGAGAGCGCTCAGCCATATGCACCAAAATGGCTCAGATATGCAGCAATATTGGACCATATGAATAGATAAGAGTAGTGAGTCTTCCCCTGTTATTGGTCCTGCAGATATATGTAGTCACTAGCACATATATCTGGTTTGAGCTGGAGTAATCCAGACCTGAATGTCCGTTAAAGCTAATTGAAATACTAGAAAAATATGATGGACCTGTAATGATTTCTCAATCTGAATAGATATGAACTGTCTTTTGTCATATCATGGAGCACATACTTGATGGGCTTCTTCATGACACCATCAGCATCCTATTCTAGTTTTAGAGAGTACTCCTCCCCATCTATTTTTAAGACTATTGATAGCATATCGCTAACTGTTTAGAGTCGCTTTTTTATAACGCCATCCTATTCCAGCTTTAAAGCGTACTCCTCGTCATCTATCTTTAAGGCTATTGATATGATATCTGGGGCTGCTTGTGGTTGCTGACTGGGGGCGGGAGATGGCCGCTGCAACCTCCACCTGACACAAACATGTGGCTGCTATTCTCAGATCTGCCCGCATCATACTCATAAACACAATCCCGTTGAGCTGCAGTGGCAAAACACATCAGCTGACCTAGTGACCCACTTCCACCTCGCACCTTGACAGAGGTCCCAGCTATATAATGACAGGCCTGCAGCCATGAGAAGAGCTGGGAGGGAGTGGATGCAGGCCATAAGAAATTAGTAAAAAGGGTATAATTTTCTTCATGTTAAAAAGCTTCAATGTCTGCAATAATCTAGAAAGAAACACTTTACTGTTTCTTAGGGTGCAACCCTTACGCACCAATGTACTTAAATAGTTTGACCAGATGCCCTAAGACATGTCTTCATGTCCTTGGTTCGATGCACACTATGTCACTTTTTGCTAATTTACACCTGTTACAAATGAATAAATACAGGCACTTGAGGCACAGTATATGATATATGTTGAATTAGATTGCAAAACACCTGTATTTAAAAACAAAATCTCTGAAGGTTGGTGTTTATAGAAAGATGAGGAAATTCAATACCCTGCAAAAAAGGAAACATATTTTTCATTGACTGAAATGAAGTCCAAGTGCATGTAGTCAAAATTGCTCAGTTCTAAAGGGATATCTTTTTGCAAACCTGTCACCTGCACCAAGTGGCATACTGTAATCAACATGATATTCAAATCAACAGCTGATTCCACACCTTCCTCCTATTCCATCACACTAGCTCCTAGCCCAAATAACACCGTTCTCTGTCCAGGTCTTTATCTTTTCCTTGTTGAAGTGTTAATTACTTTGGCAGATCACAGATGGCACCAGGGGTCACCCTAATTATCTAGAACTGGAAAACTCTCACTGCACACACCTGGTGAGCATGTTCAGAACTAACTCAGGGTATTCTTTTCAGTTAAAAAGTAAAGTATAAAATTAAAGGAAAATGCAAGGTATTACTAGGCGCTAGTGGTAGGACGAGTACTCGGAAGATCGAGCTTTCGGTCGATGGGGCCTCCGATCCGAGCGCTCGAGTCAAAAATTTGATCGCTCGGAAATTACGAGCTGATGATATTTTTGTATCAACACATGCTTCCGATGCATGTGTGGCCTCGCAATAGCTAAAACTCCCCAATTTCCACCAGATTTTGAAAAATAAAATATGTTTTCTTAAGTCTCCATGTCAATTGCACATTACGCCATGTTATGATATGGACTTAAATTTTGTGATTTGTAGATTTGGTGAGCGCTCAAGCTCATTCCTTGGGCAGAGTCCCAGCACTACTAGGCGCCTATTGCATAAGAACTGAGTGGTGGCTTACCTCCAGACGTCGCTGCTCTTGGAGAAGGTTGAGGATTTGATGACTTCCGGCGCCATCCAGGCGTAGGTCCCAGCAGCACTCATACGTGTCGTGTGGTACACTTCCCGCGCTAACCCAAAGTCTGTGATCTTCAATGTTTTGCACGTAAGGTCATTGTCTAATATTGGTTCTTTGATTAAAACTGAAATAAGATAAAATGGATTTTTAGTCATACATTGAGAAATAAGTTGAATCTTATGGGTATTTTTCTTGCAACTTTCATTTTTCATATTGTACATGGGTAATCATTATCAATATAAATTGTGACAAATGAAATCATTAACCCTTCAAATTGAGCAATAATTCAAAAATATTTGGAGAGGTATTGTTAAAACTAACAGGAACCACAAATTCATTCAAAGATTTTAAAAAAAAAATTGGCTCCATATTATGATATCAAATTTGTACGAGTATATGTACGGTCAGGTGTAGATGGGTTAACCCTTATACTGCTGGTGGCTAATTTGGCCAATACAAATGATGCAAATGGCATAAATAATTATTTAAACCCTGGCACAAGGTTACTTATCTGAGAGTACTCAGCGAGAGCTATCCAATCACTTACAAAATGGCAGGTTTTAAATGGTTTTCAAAAAACATTGCGTCCTTGTGCTTTGGACGAAAGTAGCCTCAGCATTGGAAGATTTAACCATTCTAATGCTGAGGCAACTTTCGTCCAAAGCACAAAAACCCAAAGATTCTTGAAAACCATCTAAATCCTGTCAAGTTGGTATTAATTGGATAGCTTTCGCTGGGCACTCTCGGTATAGCACCAATGTGCCAGGGTTTCAGTCATTTTTGAGGTTTTTTACATCATTTCGTAAAGAGCAAATCAGCCAACAGCAGCATGAGGGTTAAGAGCACATCATGCTAGTGAGCACTGTCCCCCCTAATAAAGATGTGAAATACCGGGTTGAAATACAACCACAAATAACCGCCTTTTCTGGTAAACAAGTCACACACAGCTTAATCGGTATGCTACATGTTCTGCCTCTGCTTGGAGAAACAAACTCCCCATTTAACGCTAGAGTAATAGGTTTTTCTGGCCCAATGGAAATTCAGGATGAACTCTCTCCGTTTCCTGACCTTCCTGACCTCCCATGGAGCTATAAATCCTTTCATAAATAGAAAAGTGGATATATCTCCTCATTTTTTCTCTCCCATTGCCTCTAAGCTTTACGTCTTTATGAGTTAACTCAACTAGTTATTATCATATGATGATTTTGGTCTACTAGTAAATGTATAGTATAGCATGGTGGAGGTGCTGATAATCAAAAAACTCTCACTAAAAGTCCACCCTTACGCTACCTGCAATCAGCATTATAGAAAAGTGGATATATATTCCCATCTCTCTCTCTCTCTCTCTCTCTCTCTCTCTCTCTCTCTCTCTCTCTCTCTCTCTCTCTCTCTCTCTCTGTCTTTATGAGCAAATTCAACCAATTATTTGTGTATGATGACTCTGACTAGTGTTGAAGGGGAAAGGTATTATGAGTCAAACTGCAGAATTCTATAATTCTACCACCACAACACCTGTCATCAAAGATGGTTACTTTAATGCCATCGCACCTCTTCGAATCAAGTTCTAATATCATATCTAAATCCACTAAAAAGTAATTCTGCTTAACTTCATAGCATAGATAAAACAAGACTTAAAGGTGTATAGTGAATAGACTTAAATACAAATGACTGTGCTACATTTGGTTAGGGAAGACTGGCCAATATACAGATTTCTTCCCCTCCTGGCTTCTGGCCACCTTGTAGACAGCTTCTGAGACGTTCCTGGTCTAGGTGGTTCACCCATTCATGCCCTGAACTCTAACGATACTTATGAAAATGATGCTGGAATTAAACATTTAATGAAAAAATATTTGAAGGGGAGTTGTTAGTTAAGGTTTCTGATCATCATTTCTCTTTCAAATATTATCAGGAAATTGCTTTTGTTTAAGAGATACCACCATAAAAGGCAGGTGGTTTTGGATGATACAGGCATGATTGGGTTATACTGCACCAGAGAGCAATCCATCATTATTTATAAGCTGTCAAGGTTTAAACGAGGCAATCCACTGGAAGGTATAAAACTTTAAGCGTGAATTCCTGTGAACCAGTGGCCATGATGTTTCCTCATCTTCACATACAATTCCCTGCCACAATGTGTGTCACAGTTATAAGAGGATAGGCCTAAGCCACAGCCATAGAATCGGGCAGAAAGGGGCTAAAACGAATGGTCCTGTGGTTAACCTGGTATTCAAGCTATGGGTGCTATACCTAATGACACCCTAGGAGCAGGTTTCTACACATACCTGTACATGTACATGTATAGAAACCCTTGCAATTTTCAGAGAGCTCACCTGGACTTGATTACAGGTGTGTTTGTAACATAACTGAACCAGGATGTATTCATGTTTGGCAAGAAAAGATCAGGTAAAAACGTGACCAAATATTACCATTACTCAAATTACCACCTCCAAAATACACAGTGCTGCTATAATCAACACTCTTGCTTATTACAAGATAGAAAGCCCAAGTCATTTCAATGGTGACTAGATAAAATTAGAGCCAATGAGTTAACCACAAAATGGTTTAAGTTAATCATCAAAGATTCTCTTATAGGAAACAACAATTATGCCTTATGTATAAGGTCCTACATTGCAATCACACCACATTGACTAGGGAACTTGTGGTATCCATGCCATAGCAGGGCAGGTACTTTGCCTATCCTATGGATATCAATGACTTTCCCACAGGCTGTGAAACCCATAATCAACAAGCATGGACCAAGCTTCAGCTATTTCTACACTGTCTTAAGTCAGTTTATATCATCCCTTTGCTGTATAACTGAGCCTGAGAAGCAGGCTACCTGTTCACTAACAACGCTGGGGAGTATCTAGTCCTCTAAAGATGAACCAGGTAAATGTGCTACATGTTCCCTTAAGTGGATCAGGGTCACTGCCAGGGTCAGTGTGAAAGATCGAGGCCCCTGGCAATGCTGTGGGAAAAGATTGCCAGAATCAATTCAATGACAGCTCTCCTAATATAGGGGATTGATTTATGTGCAAATTCAGCTACTTTTAAGACTTACTTTGTGAGGAACCAAACCGCCATTTAATTGGACCATTATCAAAGGTCAACTGACTGTTCTATATCATTACAAGGATCTAGGTCAAAAACTTAAAATGAACCTGCAAACCAACTAAGAGTGGACCTCCAAACAAGCTTCCGCAGTCTACTTCATTTTGGAGCCTCAAGTTCCAAATGATCTCAAGAATATTATAAACACATTCTCATTATATAACAATGGCCTTACTTTTTGATAAGAAAATCACTATGCATCAAAGAGTATACATGCTGTAGTAGTAGTAGTAGTAGTAGTAGTAGTAGTAGTAGTAGTAGTAGTAGTAGTAGTAGTAGTAGTAGTAGTAGTAGTAGTAGCAGCAGCAGTAGAAGAAGAAGCTGTAGCAGTAGCAGTAAGTGTAGTATTAGTAGTATTAGTATTAGTATTAGTATTAGTATTAGTAGTAGTAGTAGTAGTAGTAGTAGTAGCAGCAGTAGAAGAAGAAGTAGTAGCAGTAGCAGTAAGTGTAGTATTAGTAGTATTAGTATTAGTATTAGTAGTAGTAGTAGTAGTAGTAGTAGTAGTAGTAGTAGTAGCAGCAGTAGAAGAAGTAGTAGCAGTAGCAGTAAGTGTATTATTATTATTATTATTATTAGTAGTAGTAGTAGTAGTAGTAGTAGTAGTAGTAGTAGTAGTAGTAGTAGTAGTAGTAGTAGTAGTAGTAGCAGCAGTAGAAGTGGTGAAGGTATAGGGGAGGAGCAGTAACAACAGAGGCAGCAGTTACAGTTACAGTAGTAGTGGTGATGGTGCAGGTGCCATTATCTGCAGCCTTGAAGCAGTTAATATGCCTCATTACTCCACTGCTCCCTGCTTCACGGCACTCTCTTATCATTCCTCGCAGGCATGCTCCCTGCAGATCATTAGCAACACCTAGATTCTCTCAAAAACCTACCTGTCACTGGAGCCACCCAAAATCCTCACTGATTACTCATTGTTTGTTATTTCTTTATATTAATCCACTTACTATGATGCCTCTATCACTATACCACAGCATTGGAGTTTTTGTGTTTTCTTTTTAAAACTTGTCATGACTAATTCCATTTTCAAGAACTTCCTAAGGGTGCAGCCTTCGCCTCCTTATTCAGATTCTAATGGGTCATCATGAAGAAGCATTATTGCAGCATTTAGCTACTATATAACTGCAACTAAAAAACAGTCCAAGGAGTGAACCCTCAATTTCACGTGTTAGGTGGTTGCGTCGTAATGAAACAAGGTCTAGTCAGTATCATCGGGCATGAGTGGTAGATCAGTACATGAATAACAATACCACTACTAAAATGGTGCTTTTGGTAACGGACCACACACAAATTTAACAAAACACTATTATTGAAAAAACAATCGATTCAAGAAATATAGGTTCGCTAATAATTCAAACTTGACAGTATCCCTTGAAAGCTGCTTTGGATGCCAAGATGTCAGCCAAATTTCAGCCTCTACAGGCATGAGTATGTTTAAATACCTCCAGCTCGCTCAGCATTTGAATGGTGCTGCCATCTAGATATCATCATATGCAGCCAATATTTTCCCAACGTACATTAGCAGTCTGCGACATGACTGTGACCAAAGCATCTAGCATTGATTATGATTAGCCCACATAAACCACCAGAGTGGCCACTAAAAGATGGGGGTATCAGAGCGAGCCCATCTCATTACATTCATAGGCATGAGGCTGTATATGCATGTGGTTAGGTTAGTGTGGATATTATGGCAGTTTTAGCACCCCTGCCATAAAGCTTGCACTGTAAGCAGCCCAGCAGTTTGCTGCTCACCCCTGCGGGCGGGCGGGCCCCCTTTATTGCCCTCATTCACACAACTATCATAACCTTATCATAGCAATATGCATCAAGCTTGTCCACCCTCCTATCTCATATTATGTGAGCATTGGAAACTGTTCACCTAGCCTAGATCCTAGGCTGTCATAGATAGTGTGCTTTTGTTTATGTTTTCTTTTTCAGGCAGAAAATGGTTAAGGTGGTCAGGGTTATTCTATCAAGCTATGTTACATTTATTTATCCTACCAGGTGAATAGAAATATCCTTCTGAAAATGAAACCATCAATTATATAACCATAAGGTGCACTCCAGAATTTAGAAATTGGGTGCACAAAATTAGCAAATTTGTATGATTTATGGGTGTCTCATCCTTCAAAGGAGACGACAATATATTCAGATAACAACCATAAACATGTACATTTATTCATTTGTATTTCAATGCTTGCAGTGCCACATTGTCATTTATCTGAACAATACCAATATCTATGGTTCAAATGATTTGCAAAAATCATTTTTGTCACAGATATCATAGATCCAGACAACAATTTCAAGAGGAACTCTTTAAAAGCATTTAACCCATTAATGCCTGCAACAGCCAAAACCACCTGGCAATTTTGGTGATATCTATCTAACAACAGCAATTTATTTAGAAAATATTTGAAGGAGAATTGTTCATCAGAACTATATCTACAAGCCTCCTTGAAATATTTTGCAAATTTATGCTTCATTCCAAAATTATTTTTATAAGTATGACAGATCCAGACGACACCGGTCAAGTAGATCTCCAGGCAGGAATAGGTTAGGCAGCATCGCTCACCATCGCAGGCTGATCTAAACATGTGTCAGTGGTGCTTATTCCTCACAGCCCAGTTCCTGTGGAGGAGTGGGCAGTTGTTGAGCTGGGGCCTGGGGATCAATGGCAGAGACTTAGTGGAGAGAGGTGTCCGCACTGGTCCAGGCCTCCGCTACATGCTCACTGGGGACAATACAGAGATGGAGGAATTTCCGGAATGGAAATCAGATACAAAACCTCACTAAGCCCTTAACCCATACATGCTTCCAGATCTCCGTGAAAAGTTTTGTCTGGACCTAGATTTATTTCAAACATAACTTTTGAACTAAACACATATTAACTTACCATTTGAATGAGAGTTCAGTATTGGCGAACATTTCTCCTTCAGATATTTTCAGAAAGACGCTTTTGTAAATCAGTTGCAATCAAAATAGTCAGGCTATTGTGGGGTGCTACAGCTATGAATAGGTTAATCACACTCACCCTTCCTTTTCGTAACACACCCAAGCACCTGCCCACGTTTGTACAGTAGTCAGTGTTGACCATTGCTATGTGCTTTGCGGTTGAGTTATGTTATGTGTGGCATGCGAAAGCTTAGTTTAAGACCACTGAGTAAATGGTGGCTTAGACCCATTCCCATCTGAAGCGACAACATTTCCATCTGAAGTAACTCATCAATTAGATCAAGATTCGACAAATATTTGATGAGAAATTGTTAAACTTATAAATTCATAAGAAAGAACGAACGTTTTTCGGTTGAATAATTTTCAAAGTATTATTTTGGTATTAAGGATTATTAAGGGATTAGGCTGAATATGTGAGCAGTAGCAGTTAAGACACACATCATTGCTTGCAGCAACCAGACAGTTTCAATGAAATATGCCATGCAAAAGCATAGTTGGGATAATATCTGATGGTGGAATATTCATCAGAACATTGCCAGCAACTATCCTTCAAAATGTTTTGTCAGAAATCATTCCAAATCTTAATTTCATCATCAAAAGTAGCATAGATCCAGACGTAATGATTTCTAGAGGAACTCTCGAGCATTAAGGGGTTAAGCAAATCTAGGAAATGACCTTGGGGGAGTTACTAGAACAAGCCATAAAGTTCTGAGACACTGGACTATAAAGTCAATAGTTGTATGGATCACAGTACTCGGAGAAGCTATTAATGTCATCTATTGATACATGTAGAGATCCTTCACCCAGGCAGCCTAGAGCTGAACAGGACAATCTCCCACTCAACTCATTCAAGCAACAGCCTTTGGTGAAATCTAAGGCGGATTATAGTACTATGATCAGTCTTTTGTCAAATTCAATGTAAAGAAAAGTCTATAACTTTTCCTGCTTGCCTATAAGTCTTTTAGAGTCTCTGTGATACTTACTGAAGTCAGTAATTCTGCCTAGACGGACACAGTTGGTCTGATTATGAGTAAAAGGGTGTAGGCTTTATTTCAGAAATTAACCCTATAAGCCACCATCAGGCTCAGCCAACACTATTTGAATCTTACAAGATATTGCCACTGTGTGCTTCCTATTTCATTAAGAACTGTTGACCCCAGTCACAGTTCACCAGACCTTGGACTTGAAATCCTGTATTCCTGGCACGAAGCCCAGTAGGATAAGGCAAGGTACCTTGAAGGGTGAGCAGTCACACAAACAACTACACAGTTTCGTGAACAAACCCCTGACTTCCTACTTAAGAATGACTTCTTTCAAATGGATCATAATGGTGACCATATTGAAACCCAACCCTAAAAAATAGGTTATATGCAACAATTTGGCTGATGTTTTTGCAAGTGTGATTGTTGGCACACCTACATTACCTCCCCATTTATGGAAGACAGAGCACATGATTTAGGCACAGTCCAAGGTTCCATTATGGAAAACCACTCTAATCCTGTGAGGATTTATTTCATACCTCATAGCAAGCATGGTGTAGATCTTCAATGCTGGAGCGTTGCGTAAACGACACAGGCGATTACCTTCCCTCTCGTAACTTTCCCAGCCAGCTTAAACAACAAACCAACACCACCTTACGATAAAACCCATCAATTTCACAATACCCAATCTCTCTCGACAGTTTTCATTTGCGCCAGTACATCATAATTCCCAGTCCCAGACAACTTTATGGGATATTTTACCTAATTTCACAGCAATAAATTTGGCCGCCAGTTTTCCAGTGGTGGTGTTCCATGCAAATGACCATGGCTGCATGCGCTCAGGCTTGAGGCCGTAACCTGGCAGTAAAATGCTATTGTGAAACACGCATCCTGACGCTAAGAGGTGATTTAAAGTTATGGCCTTCACCATTTCCTCTGATTATCTGGCAGGCATGGCATAAATACATAAGGAAGGAAGAATTCCTTTACCATCTAACATGATGTAGGCAGGTGCAGAATGCATGTAGCTTTCTAATAGCATACCTCCAAGAATAATACCTTTTTCAATCTCAAATACCCTTAAGATGACCAAAAGGCAAAGGAAAATTTGAAAATATTAGGACTTCGCAGAAAAAATCTTATTTGTGCTTTATGTATACTGCATTATCAACCAATTTTGAACAATTTCCTCTCAAGTGATAAACATGTCCACTGCCTTAGTGAAAACACTATCAAGTAAGATCATGAAATTACAATTGTCAAATAAGAAAAGAAACTCAATAACAAAAAGCAATTTTACCTAAAATGTGTCATAAAATTGATACAAACTGGAACAAAATTGAAACACTGAAAACAATGTTTAGTTAACTTGTATCATTTCCATTCCTTCCTCTACAGCTAGCCTAGCTGCTGCGAGAGCATGTGCTACTGATGTGTGTATACAATAGTTGAAGTAGACACACATGTAGATAATCTGATCAAGTAAGTGGGAGGATTGACCTGTGCGAGACACAGAGGAGGAATAGAGGGAGGTGAGTGATAGAGAAACTTCAGCATTGTGCGGAATGAAAAAGTGGATGGAGTGAGTGGAGGTGCAGAGGAGGAGGAGGAAGTGAATGATAAACAGCATTGCCATTGGGTCGGATGGATCAAGAGGAGGCAGGGAGGAAGAAATAAGCCAGAATTGGGCATATAGGAGGAAGTGCTCAGAGGAATAAAAGATGAAGGTGAGGATGTAAAGGGGAAGTATTGAACAGAGTACAGCGAAAGACAGGGAGGATGAGGCTAAGGGGGAAGGAAATGGAGAGAAGGTAAATGGAAAAATGCGGAAAACAATGAGGATCTGGAGGAGCAAGAGAAAGAGAATGATGGAGAAAAGGGAGAAATAGGAGAAGTATAGGGGAGAGGACAAAGAGAAAGAGAAAGAAAGATGGAGGAGGAAGGAAAAAGAAGATAAAGGGGAGCAGGCAAAAGAGGAGAAAGTAAAGAAAGAGAAGAATCAGGAGGAGTAGGAGGAGAAGGAAGAGGAGGAAAAGGAAGAGGAAGAGAAGTGTAGCAATCAATAGTATTGATTTAGTGGCAGGCTAGATGAATGCCTCCAATACGTCTTGGCTTCTCAGCCTGGCAAGTGACATCCACTCTCATCAGCAGCTTCATGCATAATGAATGAGAAAAGATGCTTTTCTCAAACCACCTCATCTTTCTCCTCCAACCTGACCCTCTTCTCAACATTACAATGTTAACCTCTTTTTCCATCTATACCCTGCTTTTTACCCCCCAGCCTCCCACCAGCCTATATTTCTCCACCAATACAACCCCTTACTGCCTATCACTATATCAACCTCTTTTTCACCTATACCATGCCATATCAAAACACAAACAACCACTAGCTCATTATTCTCATTGTTCTCTGCGTATGTTAGCATATTTTAGAATTAACTATACCGTGCACTTCTAATCTACAATAGCCTACAATATTCAGGGTTGTGATATATTTAAACATTCCATTTCCTGCATCGAGTAAAACTTGCCAAACCAGCCTTGACTTGAGGAAGGCAGAGTTGTTGATTCACTGATACTGCACATATCAATGACCTCCTCATCCTGCCTAAAAGAAGTTAACCACCATAAGCCAGAAGATTTGTCAGAACTTGTCAGCATAGCCTTAGCTTAGCTGAAAACCTCCTTTTTGGACAGGTAAACATTTCGAAGAAGAATTTTGATATTTGGGGGATAATTACCAAATATTTTCCTAAAAAAACATCTTCTAGGACATAGCTGAAGTGTAACTTGCCCTTTTTGACACAATATGCTAATACATGTGGTTGGATTTGAAGTTGACTGGTAGCTAAATCTGGACAGGCAGAAATTTTGGAATAGCTGTTTTGGACAGGCATTTTTGAAATCCTGGCTAAAACCCTGTGTCGGACATTATTTAGATACCCAAACCCTCAAAAATCACCCCCTCAGAACATCCAAAATTTTCAGTGAGTAATTTCTTAAAATGTCAATTTCAAATATACTGAATTTTTTCCACCTCAATAAAACTTCTGTGACATAGCATCAGGGTATTATACCTTATTTCGATAAGTAAATACATATTTGTGGTTGTAATCTAAGTATACATTGTATTGGTCTCCCTTGAAAAATAAGACCGCCATAAATTTTTTAATTGCCAATTTTGGACATCCGGTTTATAAATCCTGGTTAAGACCCTGGTTGTGAGTATGTAGGTGTAGAAGTTGTGAGTGTGTGTTTTATGCTGATAACCTGTTTCTGTGCCGACCTGTTGCTGCAGTTGCTTTGGCGCCCCTAGCCCTCAGGTGAGTGCTGGGAAGAGCAGGGGAGTGCTGCATCTGTCTGCATGCAATTTATAGCAGCATCATCTCAAGTACCTCACAGCCACAAACAGATAGGGCACACACTGTACAGCACAACAGGTACCGTAGTTTACCACAGAACACATGTAATGGGACTGTTTACCACCTATCCTACAATATAGTGAACTCAGGCCAGTTCCATTTTAAAAACTGGTCCAGGGGGGGGGGGGGGGGGGGGGAGCTAAACATGTGGTATGGGGCCAGTCTGTTGAGTTGTTGGGACACTTCTATGGGAATTTAATAGAAAGAACAAGGTACCCTGAAGACACAAAATGTTGGTGAAAATGTGGTATTGGACCAGTCTGTTGAGTTGTTAGAACCTCTCCATGGGCACTTTATAGGAAGAACATGGTACGGAAAAGACATAAAATGCTGGTGAAAATGTAGTATTGGACCAGTCTGTAGAGTAATTTGGACGTCTTCATGGGCACTTAATAGGAAGAACACGGTACCAGAGACATAACCTGCAGAACAAGAGCCACTTGCAGCCATCCCTGATCCTCCTGGTGTACATGAAGGGTATAACCCACACCCTCTACATTACTGTGGTAGAAATACTATACCTTACCACAAAGCCAAGACGGCTATTGAGTTCCACACTCAAACTCAAGTTTATAATCCATCCTGACATTTCTACATTCCTAATGACTTTTTGAGAAGGGATAGCACAACAACTCCTCTAGGCCTGTGGGTTGAAATGCTGAACCATTGTTGGGTACTCAAGAATATTCACAGCTAGACAAGGAATTCTGTGCTAATAATAAGCTTTTAACCAGTTCATACCATGATACTCAGATGGCCACCACACTAAAATGCCATTCACACAAGTGTAGAAGTTGTAATATTAAGAGAAATTTATATTATTGAAACATGAATAGAAAACACCCTTATATACCTTTTATAGTTCTGCATTCACAAAATATTTGCAAACAAATATAGACACAGTGGCAGCTTTTGAGAAGGGATAGAATGGCAACCAACCATAGTCCCATAAGTATGAATCGGCGATATCGGTCAGAACAATGCAATGTTAATTTCAAGCCCTGCCTTCCAAATTCCTAGATCACGTTTCACTGTGTGATAAATAACCATATCAACCCCTGACACAGACGCACCTCCAGTTACCAGCATTGTTTTTATCAATACCTGACTTCATCACTTTTTAACTTTTTTCCATCATTCACACCTTTATGGGCTGGGCTACTCAGCCAAACTGTGTTAGTGGGAAGAGCCTCAAAAATACTAGGTAGGAGTGAACTGTCACATAGCTTCACATCAAGTTCCAACGGAGAATGTGTGACTTTAATTGGGTGAGGCAAGGGGCACGGCTGTGTAAAACTGGTCAAATATAATACAGTCAAATAATAAAACCTCAGTTTAGCTGTTGGCCCATCCTCTAAAATACAACAAATAGTGCATTACTGTCATTAAGTACCTAGCTGCTACAACTAGGAGATGGTTCTTTTGTAAGTGGAGATTTTTTCATCAATGATATACTGCACAAAGGAAAAGCATACTGCATGAATAATTCAGCCTACTTTTACAAGATGGTATAAACCCATTGCTCTCTGCAGTGCTCTTAAAAAGGCATGAATGTGTTTTCTGGAGGAATGAATAAAGAAATATTATTCAGAACCAATCCAACAACTTGCCTTCACAGGATTCTGCTTGACAATTTACTTTCTTAAGAATCCTAGAATCTAGATGACTCTTTTATAAGAAAATGAATTTTGTCAATTCAGTCAAATTATATCAGTAATATATACGTTTTTCTTTACTTGCTGGGGTTAGATTGCATAAATAAGTAAAGGTGGCAAAGGTTTACATGGAAGGAAAGGAATCCTTTACCTTTACAACAAACAAACAAACAACTAAGTGATAGTATTAGAAAATGTAAAGGCTGACGGTGGTAGTCTCAAGCAACAGAATGCTTAGAGTATGTTTCTACTATGCTCAGTGCTTCAAACTCTCTAGGGTCAACAAGTTCATCACAACAACTGTTACCTTGAGCTAATTACACAGCAACAGGTGCTCTTCTGAGAATCCCGAACAAGAGAGGTGATTTATAATGCCTTGTCCCCAGTTCCAAGAAACACACCTTGTTAACACTTCTGACCCTAGGCCATGCTCAGGTGACCCTGAGAATGTTAACCCCTTCAGGCAAAACGTGCCATTTCTGGGCCGATATTTTGAAAACAGAGCCAAGAGGTTTTAAAGGAAAGGTTAAGCACACGGTTTCTTCAAACATTTCTGATCCTTTTTTTCTAAAATTGACCTCTTGATGCAGTAGTGACCCAAAACAGTCTTGCAATTTTGAAGTTTTTCTGACCGGAGCAGCTTTTTGAAACTATTGAAAGGAGGAATGTTAATGCGTAAGCTATGACTATCCTTTAAATATTCCTTTTTGTGTTTTACAGGTTACTTTCAAAATAACCATAGAAATAAACAAAAGTCTTCACTGGAACTCATTGGGCATGAAAAGGTTAAGGAGATACAGTAGGATATTTCTCTCCCAGCCATCACTATAGAATAAAGGTACATGATGATCCCTTGAAGGAGTGGTGCTGAATAATTGATGCAATGCACCTTCTATTCTAATGCAGTAGTTAATCACTTGTTGCTGTTAGTTGCTGCATCACACCATTCTCCCTTCAGTATCCAGAGTATTAAGCTTTCTGCATACAGTGCCAGGGACTTAGCCAGCAATGATTTATGCATAATATGGTGAAACAAAGTAAAGACTAGTAAGGACTAGTAGCTAGGCTACTACCTTCACTGCCTGCTGCCTACTACTACTACTACTGTAGCTAGCCTAGATTGCTAGGCTATCACATGTATTCTTCCTGTCATTTATCTGTTACCAGGCACTTAGTGGTAGAAGTGGCTTGAGTGACCATATTAGCTCTTTTTTATTTGACCAGGTGAATAGAGGAATCAGTATGAATATGACATTTATATTCACTAGAGATAGGTGGACCAAATTGTGTCATCTATGATTCTACCTTTGCAGGTACTACAACACACTGTTCGGTCAACTCAGAAAAGAATGTCAACTTTTCCAGGGACGAAGAGGCCAGTCTACTCCAACTGCAGCAGCAGCAGGCAGCCAGCAGAGTCAGGCTCATAATAATGATGCTGTTTACTAAAGATGTTCTTTCTGCCTGGGGCAGCAGCCTGGCTCAGCAGCAGCATCACAGGAGGGTAATGTGTCCCTCATGTTCTACACAGGCTGACTATGATGAGGCTCCACACATTACAGAGGCTGTCAGCAGCTGAGGGATTAATGATGACAGTAAATGAGGGGCCAATATTGTGCCTCATCCCTTGAATAAGGGTCCAGCAATATGCTTCATTCCATGTATATATGAATATATCATACTATCCTCCATCCAGGGATGAATGACTGCAATGGTGCCAGTATTGTGCTCTAAATTCGGGACTTAGATTTTCGTCATTATTTCTGCCATATTGAGGCTACGTCAGGAGTACCTAATTTGCGCTAATAAGATGGTTAACCCTTATGCTGCTGGTGGCTAGTACAAAATGCCTAATACAAAATGATGTAAAAAAACTGAAAAATGACTGAAACCCTGGCACATGGGTACTCATCTGAAAGTACTCAGTAAGGTCTAT
Organism: Maea johnstoni; assembly: GCA_963942565.1. Lineage (NCBI taxonomy): Eukaryota > Metazoa > Annelida > Polychaeta > Spionida > Magelonidae > Maea > Maea johnstoni. Next base: position 2,613,069 of record OZ012686.1, on the reverse strand, counting down.
CCAATGAATACCAACATGACAGGGTTTAGATAGATCTCACAAATCTTTGCGTCCATGTTCTTTGGTCGAAAGTATGGCTTCAGCATTGGAAGGATTAATAGTACCATATTGTCTCAGAAATCTGCAACCTCCAGATATGCTTCAATAATGAAACTGTTATCTTTAAGTAGTGTCCTTGCATTTACATTTAAGTGAAAATACCTAAACTAAAATACTTCAGTTTCTAAAAGCCTAGCCTAGTTACAAGGCTCTGTTATGATTTTACTTTATTATATATAGAAGCCTGCACCTATACTAGATAGGGACTTGTGGCCTACTGTTGGCCATTTAGTTCACAAAATTGCCACACGAGGGAGATTACTGGTAATTTTCAACTGAGCTCCTAGTATACCGCAGTGCCATCTATCCACAATGGGAGACATTTAGATATGGCCTGGGAGGCAGGCTACCAAATGCCCTGCTGGCAAATTTCATTGAGAAAACTTCAGTATTTCAGAAAGAATTGAAAACTGGGTTATAGACATCCTAGATTCTGTATGACTTCAAGGTAGGAAGGTCAGGAACTTTCCACAGGAGTATATGATGAAGCACACAAAGCAGGAGTGAAAACAGGGCAAGTTTATGGGCCATTTGTGGTTAGTGAGCAGATGAAGAGGTAGGTTTATGCAGGAAGTGCATGTGATGGAGTAAAGGCTGAGTGTGACCAGAATCCTGACACACACACTGGCTTATCATGTAGAAACATGTCCATTACTTCCTCACCATAACTCTCTCACCACTCCCTCCCTGGCTTCAGCTCCTGGCACCTGGGGCACGCTGGGCAACAGGCTATTAGCCAGGAGTTAGAACATGGGTGCCCAAAGTTGGCAATTGTAAAATGTTGGGGTGTAATACTTTTTTCAAGGGAGACCACAATACAACCATGAATATGTACTTACTTATTGAAATAAAGCATAATATCCTTATACAATGTCATACAAATTATATTGACCCATAACAATTTTGGTGTCCTGAAGGGTGATTTTTGAGAATTTTGTTGTCCAAAAGATGACTAGACACTAAGACTATGCTGGGCACTATTAACCCATTCACGCTTAGAACTCCACTAGAACATAATGTCTGCTACTTTTATACTTTTTGAAAATAACTTGAGAACAAAGCGAAAGTTCACAAAATATTTGAAGGAGAGTAGTAGTTTGGCTTCTGATAAACATTTCTCCTTTAAATGTTTTCCAGAAAATGCTTTTGAAAGTAATATATTTCCAAATTTGTCAGGCCTGTTTTGGCTGCTCTGAGTGTTAATGGGTTAACACTCTGCTTTCCTCCAACCCTCACAAGTGGCAATATGGCAGAAAAAGTGACGATCAACGAAATTCCAAATTTGGCATTATTACACACCTATACCCTGAATATGTTTCTCAAAGCACTGAGACCAGACCTCAAGTCTCCAGCCACTTTCAAGCACAGGACCTTAATTATATTCTCTACAAAGTACCTAAGAAAAGTGTTCTTATAATGCTTAAGTGCTCCAAGGGTCTTGGTGTCAATGAGAGCAAACTTAATTTGTAATCCAGCCCTCACAATATATATGAATGAAAAATTTCATTCATGCAGGAAGCTAAATTGAATATAATCTGAGAAAGAGGCATGGCGTGGCATGGAAGCACAACAATAGGCCACCACTAATACTGATTAATGTTGATATTTGCTAACGTTGCAAGGTTGGGCATTATGGTAATGAGACCCTCTCATGTTTATAACATTATGAACGCATGAAATCATGCACCTAGTGTGGAGTACATAAACTGCCGTCGACCCCTGGCTCACTTGCTGTACATCTCAAGTACAGATTGAAATGGGAGAATAATGGGATGTATGGGCTACATTCACCGGATACTTCCTCTTCATTAATCAGAGCTGTGTGTCTCCTGCTGCCTCCCGCCCCCATCCACCGGCCCGGCAGCCCGCACGCTCCTGGGCGGCGGCAGGTCACTGGGTGAGGGGACTGGGAAGAAGGTACGAGCAAGGAATGCTATGCATATTTATACTGTCAACTACAATTCACTTCCTTCATAGTCCAAGAATCAGTTTTGAGCAAAGGCAATGTGGATACTATACTCATCTACATAATATCAAAGCAGACACAAATAAAATGCTTTACTGGAGCCATGGCTGATATCTTTCGGTTTTGTTTTCAAGTTTCGAACAGGAAAGAAATTCGCTGGACAAAGCAAGTACACATCATCGGAAAAACTATTTGCCAAATTGCTTGATATTGACTATCATTGAACCAGTTCTGTCATTTGCAGCTGAAATGCTATTCACCCCCCAACCCCCCTCCCTTTAAATCATAACTGAATAACACAGGTATTCTATTCAGAGCAGTATAACCATCAATCAATTTGCAAATAAAAGAGAGAGACCAACCATATGGAATTTTATTAAATACAAAGCAAACCTCCTTATTTTCTTTTTTGCTGCTCCCAGGAACACTCTGATAAAGTATGTATTAAAATTTAAGGATGGTAAATACTTGGCAATTACTTATAAGACCTCAAATATCTTAATTATCTATAGTTAGCCACCCTATTACATTCTATGGACCCTGAAAGGTCACTAATGAGCTAGGCAAATAAGGGCCATAACTTATAGGCCATTTTAAAGGTCAGGGCTTGATAACTGAACATGTGTTTTCCCTTCAGCCACTCTGTGTATAGGAGTGGAATTTTCTTCCTATCTAGAAGAAAGGTGTCACTGTAGCCTAGCCCTAAGCCAAATATTTTTTCCTACTTTGTATATTTACCATGAAAATAAAACCAACACAAAACTGAATCTATAATAATTAAGTTCTGTAGCTAAGCACTAGATGACCAAAGGGAGAACTTTCCAGTTGCTATGAGTATGGCTGATAAGTATGACCAACCTTGGCGCCATCTAGATCAGTCACAGGAACTAACACCCAGACATTAAGCAAAGGATAAAGATATGAACAGAGAAAAGCTGTTCCAGGGTCAGTGGTGCGGGTCAGTAGGTAGGCTGCTGGCCGTGCTGCTGTCTCATGGGCATTGGCAGGGATAGGAGGAGGAGGAGGAGGAGGAGGAGGAGGGGGAGGAGGCCTGAACATGCAGCCTTTGCAGAGCAGCAAGTCAGGCATGTAATAACTCTCAACTAGCCCTGATTACGGGGCCTTTATTCCCAGGGTCAGGGTTCAGGGGAAAGGTTGCCCAGAGTTTAATCAAAAACAGAACAAACTTGTCTCAGCCCTTAACCTTAAACTGGATCGCAAGCTACACAGCCAACAAAAACAAATCATAGAGGGTAATGGCACAACTTATAAAACAACCCATCTACTGGAATAATATTAGCCCATTGGTAGGCAATGCATACCTAAATATACCTGGAACACTTGAATATAGCTGACTGAAAGGGAGAGGGTGATGACTTAATCATCATGATAATGAAGATGATGATACCAATGATGATGATGATGATGATGATGATGATGATGATGATGATGATGATGATGATGATGAAGTAAATGGTAATGATGATGGTTTGATATATCAACCTGTTCATGCCTGTAGTCACGAAATAGCCCCTATATGACAGAAAAAGAGTCGATAAACGAACTACCAAATTCAATCATCTCCCCTCCTCCCCCCAATCCCCACCCCCATGATCCCTGACTAATAACCCAAGATCAGAACCTTCAGAATGAATGTGATTTGCGACAGGAACACTTCCAATCAGGTGTGTGTGACTGTAGTCAGCAGCTGATGAAGAGAGAGCACACCTCTTCTAAGACCTATTTCTCACCAGGCCCTCCCTTCACACAAACCTGATGGCTTCCAGGCCCACAGCAAAAGCCATTCATCAAAAGCTAATTTCATTGATCATAACCTGATATCCTCAAGTAGTTTTTTGTAATAAGCTTTGGCAATCTTTTTAGCATCAAGGTGTGCTGTGTGTTAATAAGAAGCTGTCGGTGTGGATTAACGGATCTCTCTTCGCAGTTAATGACATCGCGGGGCTTAACCCTTTACTACTCACATCCTCCAAAAGCAGCCTGACAATTTTGATGAAATCTTTCTAGTCAAAGCATGGCTTGGAAAATATCTTGGAGAGATATGTTAATAAAAACACAACCAAAAACTCTCCTTCAAATATTTTGGAAAATACTTCCAAATTCCCAAGTTATTGTCAAAAGTGTTATAGATCCAGACAACGGTTTTAAGGGGTCCTCTTATGGTTGAATGAGTTAATCAATGCAAGGAGGGTAGTGCTGGTAATGGCAGCCGCTCATGCATGGGAAACTACACTAATCATGCATGCCACACATTATAATTACATTTTCAATTACACCAGAGCATGGATGAGTGCTAAACAATGGATTCTGTGAAAAGTACTAATAACCTACACAATATATCACGGCTGTCAACTCATTGTGTGCACATGCTATGCCAGGGCATGTCTTTGTCCATGTAGAGTCTCTAATAGGACTGGTAACAGCACCTCATTTCAACAATATACACAATCATGAACATTTTGTTGTGCAGATTCGTGCAACTCCCACTCATGCCTCAAAACTGCCTGACATATTTAGTGATATCTCTCCAACCAACACAATTTTTTTTAAACATTTGATTAGGAATTGTTGTTCAGAAACTAAACAATTACTCTCCTTGAAATATTTTTCCACTTATCTATTTTTGCCAAAGTTATTTCATAAGTATCATAGGTGCAGACATCAATTGTCAAGATATCCTGGCATGAATGGGTAAATAACCATCAAGGTGATTTATGAGATTCCCTTAGATTGCAAACTTAAAGTACAATATCCATGTCTAGTTTGTTCCATGTCTTCCATCAATTTATATGTACCAAATAAGGGGGGAGGGGGGGGGAAGGAGATTCTGAAACTGAGTTACACACCTAGAAAGAAATAAGTTATATCTTATCATAGGTAATTATCATAGTAACCCAAGTTTAATATTTTTTTCTTTCTGCAGGCTTTTTCTTCTATTTTGGGTTCCACTAACATTTTGAAAATCTAATATACAATATCATTCATTTCTTTTTTTTCAGAATGGAAATTAATTGACCAACTAGGCGGAAGAGGGAATAAACTGATATATATCCTACTGCATACATTTCTAAATCAAAACAAACAAATGTTATCACATGAGAAAATGAGTAAGTTGTTGTGAATATCAATTAATATCAAAATACAGATTTCAAAAGTTTTACTGTACATAGTGTTCTCTTGGTGCGAAGAGTTTATTGTAAATAGTCCAGAAAACTTTGAAATTGATCAGGTTCCATGGGAAAAATAAGGAACCAATATTATTTGCACCAGTAACCATCTCAACTTAAGTGTCCTCATATTCAGGATGGTCTCAGGTTAGTCAGATGAATATGAATCTATGTAAACATATATGAAAGTCGTATACCTTTGCATGCTTAGCAGAATGAGGCCATGAATGTATGTTTCTGGATTTACGTGGGAAATCCTACCTGAATCCCTTGATATTCTAGACATTTCAGACATTCATGTATGCTGACCTGCAAACAGGGATTTCCTGCAAGGTTCAGGCATCCTATATCCATGTTTGTACAGAGTGATAGGTTCCTGTGTCCCTGGCATTAGTATAACGTTAAGAGATTGTCTCCTGCTGGCTTGTTCTAGGTTCTTTCATCTTTAGCCGTAAGATGTGGTGTAGACAGGTCTGCTGATGGGGACAGACACGCAACTAACATGAGGACAAGGCCATCTTAACTCAGGGTAAATATGACTTGGGGTCAACTCACTATATTTCTCTGGTTCAGGAGCATATGTATATGAATATATATGTATATGTGTATATATATATATATATATATATATATATATATATATATATATATATATATATATATATATATATATATATATACATATTATTATTATCATCATTATTATCATTACTTTTATTATCATGATCATAATCATTCTTATTATTCTTATTGATATAGCTATTGCTATCATTATCATCATTATTATTATTATCATTATTATCATTATCATCATTATCACTACTATCACTACTACAGCAATGTCATGCCAGCCAAAGTAATTTAGACATTTAAGCATGTTATCATTACTCATCCTTTTAAGCCCTATCCACGATCCAAGTTGAAAACAGTATGGCATATGCTTTGTCTGAGCCCATGCATATAAGCAACAATATCTGGACATTAGCCAACAACCATGCTGTATAAACTAGGTGTTAGTACTGATACTCGATGATACCAAATACTGATAATTAAAGTGTGTTTCATATAGTTAAAGCACTGTTATACCATTACTGCTTCACAATATTAGATTATCTTTGACTGCTACCTGGACAACCCCACACAAAGGCAATTTGCTATTTTTGGCAAAACTTCTGAATCTGTACTAAACAAAATTAGGTACCTGGGAGGCAGAAAGTATCATCAAAAATATTATTAAGATATTACATAATTAAGGACATATTGCTACTAAATTAAATTGCGAAATCATTTTAAGGGAGCCAAATCTATAGTATGAACTACAGCATGGCCTGCGTGTGTAATGGTTTTGAATGAGGAAGAGGAGGAGGAGGGGTGATATCATGCCCTACAAGCTGCCGGAATGGCCAGCTCCTTTCATGCACTATTGAAAAGCAAGAGGCATTCAATGCCACTAGTACTATAAATAGCCAGCACATCATGACACATTAATCACTCATCTCAACAACACCCCCACACCTCCCAACATCACACAGGTGGAATGAAATACCTTGGTGCATACCACAGCCACCTGCAAATCCTGACCAAATATTAGTAGCCAAGATACCTACTCAAATATAAACAATGTAGGAATGTATATGTCAAGGGATAAGAAAGGTATTTTTTCAGCTAATCAAATTGAAACATATTATTCACATTTGATTGCACCTATCTGCTATAACCTGACCTTCTTGATCAAAAATAGACTTCAGACCTTTGGGTTTCAGTCCAGGATACACAAATGAAATGTGTGATAACATGTTAAGGAAATACACTGATATTGATGAACTCATGATAGAGATTGCAAGATAGATATATGTATCTAGAATAATACCAGGAAATAGAGTAAGTCGCAAAGGAAACGTGTGTACATGCAAGTAGCCTGGGGTCTGATATGTGCCTGCTGGCCTCCTGTGTTCTGATGAGGAAAAGTGTCAGCATACATGATTTGGTAAGATTTCCTGACTTAACTCAGACACTTTCAATGAATGTTCAACTAGAAAACAGCCAAAAATCACCATTAAATTTATGACATCTTTAGAGCCAAAAAATTTCCCCAGAACATCAGCATACACTTAGCTTGTGTTACTTGTGGTAGAAAGCAATGTATGCGTTTTGTGTCTAGAGATAGATTGATACTTGAGAAGACAGTACTGTTGTATATAGCAGATTCAGCCCAACTTCTGTACAAACACACGCGGCCAGTCCCGCTAGTTGACTCAAATACCCTCAAAACCATCCAGTAGCCTTCCTTCACCTAATCTCACTTCTCAATACCCATTCTACTACATACAATTTAACAGACACCAACCTAAGACCATGGCATCAAAACATATGAATGAATACATGCATATTGTACAAACATTTGAGTGATGAGGTGGAGAGAGGAAATTTGTCAAAAATCTCTTGTAGCAATGCACAGGGTGCAACATAGGTCGCAAAACATTATTTTCTGAGCGGGGCAAGCTGCCCTTCCACTTCCCCCTCATTCTGTTAAACAAAGGTGAGATATATTGCGAAGACTCTGCCCGAAACATTACTTGCTGAGTGGGGCAAGTTAGGGTCTTGTTCTGCTTGCCCCATTTCTGTTTTTTGACGAATTCACTTGCAACTTGCAACGGGGCCAGTGGTTGTGTTGCATGCTGAATGCATTTCTGGCCTACTTCTACATTTCTACTAATACTACAGTATTTCTCAATTTGCATGCAGCACATTCACAGTTACAGTCATTTACCTATGACCATGGCACCCAAAATCTGTACATACTAAATTTGAGTCAGGAGTGGGGCCTGGGTAAGGGAGTAATTTCAAAATCAAAATGACCCGATGGCCAAGCACTCCTGCATTCGTGGACATTACATCAATTAAAAGCACAATACCTATAGCCTATTGCTAGGCATCACATAATACCCGCATACAATTCTCCTACCCACTCACAGAAGTAGCACTTAAACAGGTAGGTTTAAATATGACCTTCCCAGGCTTCCGCTAACCAATGGCTCTCACTCAGGTAATCTACACTGCTACAACACTCCTTTTTAGGAGATTACATTATGATAAAAGTATTCCCATGTCTGAGATAGATTTGCTTGCCATTTCTGCTCGGCCTCCGCCAGCAGGCTAGCTAGCAGTGTAGGTAGGTGGGTAGATGGGGATGTGGGACAGCCCTTGATACAGGTTAGACAGGCTGTACAGACAACACCCACTATAACCTAACCACTAGGATAATAATTTTTCAGCATGTACAAGATCACAAATGACTATTTTTGAAATTGGTTTTCAGCATCCGGTTTTGTAGGAAGACATCACCTTATTCTTCAGAACAAAAAGAAATCTATCAGGTAACCCACTGTGCCATAATAAGACCTTTTTCAAGTATAATAACATCTAAGTTTACTTCTATCTATAAAATCACCGCCTGGAACCAGTGAGAGGCAGATAAAGAGGCTGATTACAATATTGCCCTACTGCATCATCTTTATATAAGGAAATAATGTTTAGGCTGCTGGAATTCTTCCAGCTACTGATGGGATAAATGGCTCCATATTTAAAGGCCCAAAGTTTTTGCATCGTTGACCCTTTTATGCCAGGATATTATCTCTATGACCAAGTGTCGCCTCGGCTATCATAGTTATGAAGATAACTGTGGAATCAAATATAACTGCAAAACATATTTCAAGGGTGGAGTGTCGGTTTGGTCCATGTTAACATTGTTTTATCAATTTTTTTTCTGAAAAACTCTCTGGTAACAAAGATATTGTCTAAATAGTCAGGCGTTTTTATCTGGTATGGGCATGGATGGGTTAAAATAGAAAGGCCTCCTATGTAGTGAAGGGGTCGTTCATAGTGCTTTGTTTTGAATCCTGATGGTACATGGTGGAATGAGCATCAATTCTTCTACTCCAGGTGCTGTGAACATATCTACCTATTCATCGCCCCCTCTCCTCTCTCCTGATCTAGGTCACATATGATACAGATCATCCCTCTCAGCACAACCCTCCCATTGTCTGCTTTGTAAAAATCAGATTATATTTTAGACAAATGTCAGTTGTTATTCTCATTCAAAAAAAAAGATGTCTAATATATGTGCACATTCTAATATGTCTAATATATGTGCACATTCTAATATGTCTAATATATGTGCACGTTCTAATCTGAAAATGTTAATAAATATTTGTTTTGAGAATATCAAGTAACTACAGGGTTTGATTTTTGTTGCAAAATGAGCTAGCAATATATACCTTTGCAGAGGAGAGAGGTATATATATGTATGTTATGTGTGAACCTTTACAAAGAAGACAGCCCCATCCTCAACCATAATGGATTTATTCTCTCTCTCTCTCTCTCTCTCTCTCTCTCTCTCTCTCTCTCTCTCTCTCTCTCTCACTCTCTCTCTCTCATCTCTCTCTCTCTCTCTCTCTCTCTCTCTCTCTCTCTCTCTCTCTCTCTCTCTCTCTCTCTCTCTCTCTCTCTCATCTCTCTCTCTTTCTTTCTTTTTCACTCTCTCTCTCTTTTTCACTCTCACTCTCTCTCTCTCTCTCTCTCTCCTCTCTCTCTCTCTCTCTCTCTCTCTGCCTCCAGACACCCTGGCGTGGTGATTATTCCATTCAAATGGAAACATCCATACACATTTAATGAAAGGAAGTCTGCATGGCATATATCACACAAATCACTTTTTCTTTTTCTTTTTTCAATTTATTTTACAATTTAAAAATCTTCTTGTATTGTTCATTTTCATTGTGCAAACACTTATATAAACAATATCAAAGTTTGCATGGTCATGGCTGTTTCATCATCAGGACAATAACAATGACTAGGCCAGACTGAAACAATAACCCTAAACCCCTAGCCTAAAACCTATGAGGAGTGTTTAATTTGTCACAATTAAAGCCTTACAGAGTATATGGTGTTCATTTGATCTATCAGATCAGACGGGCAGATGTTTTATTGTGGCACCCATAGGTGAAATCATTTGTTGAGATAGTGTGAGATAACAACTTGCCCAATCATCCCCCTTACTCACAAACATAGTTTCTCCAACCTTTATAACCCCTACCTGAACACACAAGTTATGGTATGTTTTTAAAAGCCGATAGGATTCCCTATATCAGCTGGTATCTATCACTGACCTCCACTACATAGCTTATCAAAATTCGAACTTGTAGCCTAGGGTCTTGCTAAATACATCCACATTCCTGCCAGTCTGCCTACAAAGAAGGTTCAGCACCTTGCCTAGCTCAAGTAGAAATGAAGGAGTCCAACTCCCACAAGATATGACAAGAATGTGTTATTAACCAACAGCAGCCGTAAAATAATGACCCAGGTCAATAATGGTGTCATCAATCAAATCAGCTCAGATATGTTATTGATCATCTCTCTCTCTCTCTCTCTCTCTCTCTCTCTCTCTCTCTCTCTCTCTCTCTCTCTCTCTCTCTCTCTCTCTCTCTCTCTCTCCCTCTCTTTGTGACTATATAACATTTATTGATTACTTAACTCCAGATCAATACTACCTAGTATCAAGTATTTCATAATCAAGTCAATGTCATAATCATTCCTATCCAATGTAATATGGTAATTATACTCATTTTACGCTACAAAGTGGTGCATCACGTGCGAGGTCAAAGTGCAATCATCTTGCATCAAGAGTTTGGAATTCAAGGAGGACCTTCCTAAGTTCTCGCCTTGAAAAACTAATCATGCACCTTGAGAACTTGGCAAGTTTTTTTTGTGTCACGTTTCCATGCTGACAAAGTGCTTCCTCATTAGCTGTGACAAGACATATCTCAAGAGTTCACTCAGGGGAAATAACATCACTTCGAACGGGACTATTCAAATACTCAGCAACGCTCTATAGCTCAACCTTTGAAAACTGGAGATGCACCTTGAGTTACAAGCTTTATCAATAGCGATAGGTTCAGGGACTTGTTCAGGGGAGTTGCTTTGCTTCATTAAACAGTAGTTTAATGAAGTTGGATGCTCCCACTACATCCTTCCTTCTCCACAATAAGAGTAAAGAGACTTATCTTTTTTAACTTTCTTCATTTTTTACACAATTTTGGGTGTTGCAATTTCTGATGAAGATTATCCCTTTTTGAATCTTTTAATTGGTGACTATCTTTTTAGGTGATAGCTAAATATTCAAATAACAATTACAGAAATACCTAAAATAAATATATATATACTTATCATCATAAGCAATCATATTCTCATTTTGTTTGTGGTTTGATGTATATTTCAAGTGAAATTAGTAAGTCAACTTCATTGTTTAGTCCAGGATAACCAGTAAATGATCAATGGAATATGTGACAAAGATAGTTGTGTGTGTGTACATATATATATATATATATATGTCATGACACAGATTGAAATTGGTAACGATTTTAAATTGTGTCGACACAGATTAGAATTCTAATTTGTGTCGACACAAATCGCGATTTCAATTTGTTACCAGGTTTTAGCTGACACAGATTAGAATTTTGATTTGTTACCACCCAATTTTAAATTGTGTCAACACAGATCTAAATCCTAGCTATGAAGGGAAGCAAGGATTTCAATTTGTGTCGACACAAATCTAAATCCTACCTATGAAGGGAAGCAAGGATTTCAATTTGTGTCAACACAGATCTAAATCCGAGCTCAGTATCAATAGAGGGGTGGTAAGGATTTTAATTTGTGTCGACACAGATCTAAATCCTAGCTCAGTATTAATAGAGGAGTGGTAAGGATTTTAATTTGTGTCGACACAAATCTAAATCCTAGCTCAGTATTAAATTATAGAGGGGAGGTAAGGATTTTAATTTGTGTCGACACAAACTTAAATCCTAGGCCAATGTAAATTGAGGGGGAGTAATAACCAAAATACTAGAAGAATAGGGTATAGACAAAGATTTTTATTCAGACTAATAACCAGTTTCTTGTTAACATAAAGATAGTACATCTTTTTTTCTACTATAGACAAAGATTTTTATTCAGACTAATAACCAGTTTCTTGTTAAAATCAAGACAATACGTCTTTTTTTCTACTAACACTAGCATCTATATACATGCACACACACCTTAAGATCTGCATATGCTCACATTATCATCATGAGAGTATATCATTAATAAAATGGGAGATATATAAAGTCACATAGGTATTATTTTGAATGCTCTCAGGTCATATTTAGATCTGTGTCGACACAAATTAAAATCCTTACCACCCCTCTATTGATACTAAGCTCGGATTTAGATCTGTGTCGACACAAATTGAAATCCTTACTTCCCTTCATAGGTAGGATTTAGATTTGTGTCGACACAAATTGAAATCCTTGCTTCCCTTCATAGCTAGGATTTAGATCTGTGTTGACACAATTTAAAATTGGGTGGTAACAAATCAAAATTCTAATCTGTGTCAGCTAAAACCTGGTAACAAATTGAAATCGCGATTTGTGTCGACACAAATTAGAATTCTAATCTGTGTCGACACAATTTAAAATTGTTACCAATTTCAATCTGTGTCATGACATATATATATATATATATATATATATATATATATATATATATATATATATATATATATATATATATATATATATTTATATATATATATATATATATATATATATATATATATATATATATATATATATATGTCATGACACAGATTGAAATTGGTAAGGATTTTTAAATCCTTACCACCCCTCTATTAATACTGAGCTCGGATTTAGATCTGTGTCGACACAAATTAAAATCCTTACTTCCCTTCATAGGTAGGATTTAGATTTGTGTCGACACAAATTAAAATCCTTGCTTCCCTTCATAGCTAGGATTTAGATCTGTGTCGACACAATTTAAAATTGGGTGGTAACAAATCAAAATTCTAATCTGTGTCAGCTAAAACAAATTGGTAACAAATTGAAATCGCGATTTGTGTCGACACAAATTAGAATTCTAATCTGTGGCGACACAATTTAAAATCCTTACCAATTTCAATCTGTGTCATGACATATATATATATATACATATATATATATATATATACATATATATATATATATATATATGTATATATATGTATATGTATGTATATATATATATATATATATATATATATATATATATATATATATATATATATATATATATATATATATTTATATATATATATATATATATATGTATATATATATATATATATATATATATATATTTATATATATATATATATATATGTATATATATATATATATATATATATATATATATATATATATATATATATATATATATATATATATATATATATATATATATATATATATATATATATATATATATATATACATGTACATTTATTCATAGGAGGCTAGAATGTAGAGTACCCCTTGATTGCCTGGAACGCCTCCTCCCAGGATCTCTATGTCATCCTGCCCTGATATGATGCCACAGCCCGCCTGTCTGCCCTGCCCGCTATCTGCATTATCATTAGGCAGCCTCCAGCGCTAGGTGTTCGCCATGTGACTCGTTAGATCAACGCGCTCCATTCTCCCACTACCACGCAGAGTATCTCCATCTTTTCTGTATCTCATAAATTGATTTTATAAGTAGATCCAAAACCTATCAGTTATAGAGCACTGGCCATAGATCAGGCCTGCTCAACATCAAAAACACATAAGCTTTGATCGGCTTTCCCCGTAAGTTTGAGATCCTGCATCAGAGTATGGCAGGTGGCAAGTGGGTGGGGAGGGGATGAACAAACAAATAATGGCCCTCGGTTCCTACAGCCAAGGTCACTAAGGCAATATCAATCCATATCCCACTACAGTACTTAAGTGAGTTCAGGGGTATTTAGGCGAGATCATAGTTATTTATCTTGAGGCCCTAATGACTTCTGAATTGACTTGCCCTGTATTGGAATACTTAACCCCTTGAAGGACTTGTGGCAGACATTTATACCTAACATGATGGTTGTGAAAGAGTTCTGGACATCAAAACTTCTACCTCCAGTTATTGCATTTTATTTTGAACTAAATACATGTTTATCATAACACTTAATTTACATGTTTTATTCATTACAAATTATAAAGGTTAAGACTATATCAATTTATTTTTGGCATATCGTAAATTACAGCTTCTAAGTCAAATACATTAATTATTCAATTAATGGATGACAATTCTACCATTGCTGGTCCTAGGTGGGTCACCACAGTGGTTTGTCAACTCAGGAAGGAATGTCAACTTTTCAAGAACTAGAAGCCTAGTCTACATATGACACAGCTCTTGTATCTACCATTGCCATTCACATAGGCCACCAGCTGGGCACAATGTCTGTGATCATAAAACCTTCTCTACATGTGTGTGATACAGCTATGATATGTCACACATCCATGCCATATCTCACACAAGCACTCAGCACTGAAACAGGCCATCTTCACCTTCCCATTTCATGCCACCCTAATACATCCTCTATGGACTATCTCACACAAGCACTCAGCACTGAAACAGGCCATCTTCACCTTCCCATTTCATGCTACCCTAATACATCCTCTATGGACTATCTCAGGTAGATAGATCCTCAACGCACGACGTGTCAAACTGCTTGTAGCTATGACCCATATAGAGGCTGAACGCTTGACTTTCTTCCCTTGACTTATTACTTCCTCCTGGAATGTGATACCTAACCTGGAAAGAATGCCTGGACAAAACATACATGTATCCCCCAAATGGCCAACTGCAGTTTTCAGAGATAAATTTGATGAGGATCTGCTATGTTTCGACCTTTCTTAGTCAGTCAAGGGCATCTATGAACAATTAGGTTACTAATCAATATTACATCCACCTGGTGTATCGAACTGTTGTTAAGTCCAGTTAATGAAAAACAGAACATCTCAATACATTTTTGATTTACAACAAACAGTTCACTGAGTTGAAATGGGATCATTCCTGGTAATGGAACGAGGCAGGTCACTGCTAATGTCTCCGCACTCGACCTATAGAAATCTAACACTTTGTCCTTCTGACCCGACTTGACCACTCACTATTAACCTGGTGAAACCTGGCCTTTACGTAGCATTGAAACTGGTCTTTAAGTCTGGCAAATCCCCAGTAATTATCCTTCCACAGTGGTGTTCCTCGTCGTAATCAATAAACGTCCACCTCCCAGAATTATAAGCAATTACTGCCAAGCACCATAAACAAACCAATTACAGCGGTGGGCAATTGCTCCAAGAGGCTCAACAAACAAACTCCTCAATCAAGTCCTTTGCCGGCTACAACAGTTGACACCAAATAAGCATGAAATTGCCATCAATATGTGATCAGATAGACAGCTGCAGATCCATCAAACTATCTAGGCCCAACACCCAGTGCTAGATGAGATTTTATTCAGGGCATAAATTCAGTGGCAACGTGCGGGGAGTACTTCAATAAATACAAGTACGTACATGTAATGTCTATTGTACAAATCCTATTACTAAATATATATATTTTCTACATAAGTGCATTTCTAACAATTAGGAAATGGATGCAGGTCTTCATTTTATACATTAAAACTGTGCAGTTTCAACAACTGTTTAAAGCATACAAACCACTCCAAACCAGTTTCAACTGCCAATTATTATTCTTTCTATATTTGTTTAACCCCAGAGTCAAGAGCAAAACTACACATAAAGTTGATGCAAAAATTGCAGTAATTTACTACGAAACACATTTTTCTTTGAATCTTTCTAATTGTCTACAGTTATCTGAAATATTCTCAATATAAAAGACTATAATTTCCTGAGTACTTCTCTCTTGCTCTATCAATTCAACCATAGCAGGAGGCCTAATGCACTTCTACAGCAGCTGGCTGTATAAAGCCATCAAATAATCTTATCCTGGCCTCATTTAAAGGGACCTTCAACCAGAGCTCACAGACCGAAAGATGCTGGAAACCCTCTTCCTCCCCATCTAATCATATTAGTTCAGTCTTCTAAAAGATGCATCCAATATTCATGCGGTCCTTTGCGGCCGCCCATAAGGCTATGGATTGCATGTCGGGCCGAATGAGCGGCTCTGGAAACAGACAAGTTGTGTAGAAGGTGACGGGCAGGAGAAGCCTTTATTTCTCAGTCTGTAAAAACTCATTACCCACTCGATATAGCCATCATCCTCGCCAGCTTCCAATGTGGCAAAACTGCCTCCACACTACATTACACAGTAATCAAATCTAGCGGCAAAGCTGACAACAGCCTGCCTTCGTCCAGTCCAACCACCTCATCCACTACCAACAACACAAATACGGCCAGGACGAGCTGCACTTCGCACCAAATCAACCTTGAGATAGCGAAGAATTCCTAGGATTTTCCTGGGAAAATCCAGGGATTTCCAAGGAAGTCTAAGCTAAATTGAGTTAAGGGATTACAGCACAAAACGTGAACACAAACTAGAAAACCAGCCAGGCAAAGCATGGCAATTTCTCCACAATAAGGAAACATCATCTATACGCACAAACAATGCCAAAAAAAAAGAAACTAAATCATAAAGGAAATACTATAATGATCAATTATTGAATTACTTCAGGATTTTTTGTCTGCCATTTTGTTTTAACTCCATAAGAAGCCTCTAGAATAAGTGTATTACTGCATTATCCTCCTGAGGTGTGGGATTATTTCAAACAGACAGGTGTCAGAATCGAGCTCCCCAAAGCTCTCAGAGGCAGAGTAAGAAGACAGGTCTGACTGTCTAGTAGCTCCACACAGAGATGAGGCAGGGAGCGAGGGTATTAGTTTCAAACCTGAGCTAGCAATTGTGTGGGTGGTTATCTGTCATGTAGGTCATCATATTGAGAACCTTTCTTGGCCACCCACGATATAGCTTACCTTTGCACACCTGTGTGACAAGCTTACCTGGATCTTTCATACCATTTGTAAAATGTTGGGCCTCCTTTTTTTCAAGAGTGACAACAATATACTCAGGTAACAACCATAAACCTTTATTCACTCGTTAAAATCAGGCATACTATTAATTTACAATGTCGTGGGAATTATATTGAGGTGGAAAAACTTCAATTATATGCTTGCATTCCCTAGTAATTGACCTGAGGGGTGATTTTGGGGGGGTTTGGGTGTCCAAAATACACCAAGAGGCCCTGCTGGCTAAGACCATGATTCATACACTCAACTATAAGAGTACCCATAGGCACCATGTAGTAATTTGTGATGAAAATAAAAAAGAACTCTATTCCTTAATCTGGAAACTATTTTCTAATATTCAAAATTCACATTATAACTTATCTTTTCACCCGCATGTGATAAACTCATCTGGATCAGATACCCACAAGCAGAGAGTAGTGACGTGTGATGAGAATAATATTGGGCAACAATTTCTAAGTCTCATAACATATTCCTAATAAGTACTCTTACTTCATGTTAAAGCTTACTTTTGCATGTAACTGTATAATACATTTAGGAATAATACACTTAACTATAAGAGTATCCATGAGCAGGAAGCTAGTGATTTGTGATGAGTAGGAATGATAAAGAGTACAATTAGGAAATCTCATAACTCCTCATTTCATATTGATAACAGGCTGGGATAGCACTGGCATTTATTATGCATTGGAGAGACATTCACATTTAGGTGTTCAACCGCCACCAACATGAGATGGCTGTCCAAGGACAGTAGATAAACTGCCCATGGGTCCTCTCAACTTGTTAATGGAAGGAAATGGAACGGTATAACCAACGGCCTTCGTTAACCCATCTATGCCTGTAGGGCCCAAAACTGCTTGACTATTTTGGTGATACCTCTCTAACAAAAGCAATTTTCAGAAAATATTTGTTGATCAAAATCCAACACACAACTCTCCTTCAAATATTTTGGGAGTTTGTGATCAATACCAACATTATTTTCAAAAGTATCATAGGTCCAGACAACACTGTCACAAATATCTAAGCATGAAATGGTTAAGATAATGGAATAATAGGGCAATTTACCGCACTCATAAGCTTGCAGGATGATTGTCTTGATATCACACTGACTCACTACTACTGGTGTATGTTTGCTGGGAGAGGATATAAGAAACCCTTCAGTGGAGAAAATGTAAATTTTCCAAAAATAAAAATCAGTTCTGGGATGGAAGTATCATCATCAAACATTCCCAACTGAATGAATTGAATAGTTAAAAGTTAAATCATCATGTAAATAACAATCACGCATTCCTACCCTAAGGATGAAACAGGGCTTTTACCTAATGTAGTGCACTCACACACACTGTAGGCCTGATTTAGCCTAGTGGCATTACAGAGTCATGTAATCAACTAACCCAGGTAGATAACCTGAGCGCTGGCTGGCTGGCTGGCTGGCTGGCTGGCAGCGGTCCATGGTCAATATGACCTGCTAATATGAGGTAATGACCATGTCACTCAGGGTAACACTTGGAAGGCAGTGGCTCCAGTGGAGTTCGTATGATGAGTAGCTTCTTGGAAACTGAGCTATTCAATAATATGCTCAACAATGGATCCTCCTTCTTGTAGATATGACATGTACGTGTACACTACATTCCAACCTTCCTCCTTCACTGAAGGAGGCTCCTTGTTAAGAGGACAACATGTACATGTAGACAACACTTCAACTTCCTCTTTACATATAGACAAAAAATGAAATAATTTACTTGTACACATTTCAACTTCTTCCTTGCTTAGAAAAATCATGTGCTTGTACACATTTCAACTTCCTTCTTGCATAGACAAAACATGTTTATTAAATAAACAAAACCATTAACCTATGTGAGATATATTAGATGCCAATTTCAAAACTAACTTAATATTACTAAAATGAATGAGTATTCACTGTTTCCATTTTTTTTCTTAGGGGGGGGGGGGGGGGGTTGCATATAAACATTCAATCACTTTAAAGAAGTATGTCTTACGATAACTGGCATCTCATTTTTTCTAGACATTAATTCCATGTGTTTGTGGATGTATTTTCAATGGTGCCACTGTACCAGTATCTAGGGCATGACTGATCCACCCACTCCAGATGCTCTCTTGAGAGGGGGAGGATCTGACCCAAATCAAGCCGGCTGAAAGTTTGCTGGTAGAAGGAATTAACCTGTTCAGCTTGTTGACTGTATTTCTAATATGCCTGCTCATTTCTGCTTTCAAGTACCCGGGACCTTCAGATGACTCTAAACAGTTTCCTGTACCTGTGAGTCTACCTTTCATTGAAGGCAATTGGCCGAGTGGCCGCCTCTGAATACCCTGTGTATTGGGGCATCACACCATACCGTACCGTACCGCAACGCTCAGCCCTTGGGTGCCATATGGGACAAGATTGTCCCTGAATCGGACATCAGGCTTCTTATCACCCATTCTGAGTCCACTAACACCTTCACATACACATGAATATATCATAGATATATTCAGAAGTTTGCACCACCACCTCTATAAGTATAAATATATGATATTTGCATCGTGAGAAATTGTGATGACATCATTGCTCTGACTATTCTGCACAGCTAAGTAGATGTAACTAGGAGGCATCAGATGGCTCCAGATAGTGACACCTGTGTCGCGGCGCAGGCCGCCAGCCCCAGCCAGGTGTAGTGCTAGTGAGAGTTGAAGCCTACCCAAGTACGGCTTAGCCTACACTCTAGGCTGCAATATGTTTTCCCATTACCAGGCAACAAGTGGTCAAGATGGTCAGTGGCCAACATTTATCTCACCACCAGAAGGATAGAGGACTGTCTTAGAGTATAGAGATAGGATCATATGGTGCCATCAATGGGCCATCGTGGGTACTACTAAGCCATCAAGGGCCAGGAGCCATGTCTAGATAGGGCTGCTCATGGGTGCTGACCCAGCAGGGTGGAGGGGACACAGCCAGTGGTATGATCACACACTGGCATGTTTGTTCAGGGGCCACGGAGGCAGCAGCAGCAGCAGCAGCAGCAGCAGCAGCGGGATCAGCGGATGACATCCCCTACCTGCCTGGCCTTGACAAGAACAGGTGGAGGAGCTAGGGTGAAAAAATATTTGCTCAAGGATGCCTCGCTGCACCACAAACGGGAGGAAGAGAGGCAAGGAGGAAATTCGCCACAGTTACGTTTCAAATAGAAAAATGCTTATACAAACCATTTTGCTACAAAAATAAATTTAACAGCTATTTTTCAGATATCATAACAAAGTAACTATAGATGTACAACGTTGAATTATTCTTCTTTTCTACCCGCTTGAAAGGTCTACAATGGGTTGATATTTTACATTCCCTTTTATTGAGATGTCAATACCATCATGGCACCATCATCTTTCTCTTGTTTCCATCATTTCAATATTATTATCCTCATTTATAGCAATTTTATAACCTCATCATGCTTTTAATTTCCTCTTCATCATTTTATTCATCACCATCATCATCAACGTCAACCTTGTCACCATCATGATCATCCTTGTCACCATCATTATCATAATTATCATAATCATCACAATTATCAAAATTTTCTCATAATCTCAAAGACACAGCCCACCCTCAAACCATACACTGTGCCCATTTAAAACTTACCTTATCTCTACCCTCAATACTATTAATACACAATGCACTGGCTACATAATGCACTGCACAATCGGCCCTTCACCTTATTCAATACACAGCATGGCTTCAGGCATCAATTAAGATGCTCCCAAATAAATGCTGTATTGATTAATCGAGGTTGTGGGCTTTCTTTACCATCATCCTTATTCCATAACTGCACTCACAAACCTAGCTGCAGCTATACACAATTATTGCCTTCTACAACATGAGTTATTTTCCTCATGTTTTTGAATCTTCACCATCCCCTAGTCGCCTTGGCAACCGTTGCTGAAGGGGAGTTCGGCGACCTTCTCTTTGGTCTGTCCATGACAAGCACTTCTTAGAAGCTCAGCAGCCAGTTTAATTCTTACATGTCCAAAGAGCGAAGAATCCAATGGCAACTGACACATACATACATACATTCATTGCTAGACTGTTGCACTGTCTCAGCAATATGGGAATATAGAAGCTCCACACAAAAAAGGATAAGCCTCACATGTATATGTATTTATTTCATTTGGCCATGTTTTGATATGACTTTGCTTGGCTGTGGAACAGCTATTTTGTGTCTCATAACTTTGTACCTTTTGTACAATAACTTAAGACCTAGAAAATAAAGGTAATCAATCATCAGGAAGTTGCTATTAAAACTATCAAGGAGAGATGTGCAGAATTATGAGTGTTTGGAATAGAAAGCCAGATGGGATCACAGAACACTGATGATCAGATAATGGTCATATTCAGCGTGTCCAACTATGTAAGCATCCAAAAATGTGTTAACGGAATAGTGTTGCTAGTCTGACCACTAATATAAGAAACTGTAATGGAGCTGTTTCAGACCCTTCAAAATGTGATAATCAAGAGAGTCCACAAATATGAATTTCAATCTCTAGTTCCTTTAGACAATGGACAGCCAGAAAACAACTTTAATTTCACTCACACCTCAGCTCAGAACCCAGATAGTGAAGACCCTGTTTCATACACATCCAAAGTATGCGATAGCCATGAGGGTCCAAAACACTAACTTACTTAATTCTACCTCTGATTCCACTGGGCAGTTCCTAGCAATAGGAAAGTTTTACACATACACTACAACTTAGAAGCCTGCATGTGGTGTGGTGTGCTGTTCTGTGTGCAAGTGAGGGTGGCAGGAAGAGGAGTTATAGGCACTAGTCCACTAGCCAGGCATGATGGAAGTGGAATCAATGCTGGAAAGAGGGTAATCCCTCTCCCAGCACTGCGGGGCTTCAGTAATAGGATTAACCATCGCCTGCTCTTCCCGCCATCTCATCCATTTGTCGAGATGCCGCTCAACGCAAGCCCAACAGCGGAAATTGCCGTGGTTTATCTGATACATGCAAAGTCGGCAAGTCAGGCAAGATGGATCTGGGTGATTGTAACACACTATTCCCCCCCATGCTCCGATCTGGCCGCCGCGGAAAAATATCAAAATGATTGGGCGTGGAGTCAAGGACGTGGGCCCAGCACCATGGAGTCACTGACAGCCCGCTATTACTCCGATGCTATCTCAAATAGAGGTTGCAGACAGATCTATCAGAGACTGTGTACCGCCTAACCACTATGATGTAAAGGGGGATGAGAAGCTGATAGCTAGTGGCTTGTGTATTGTTTTGTGTTACTCTAACTTTTCCTATCAGTCTTCGGAGATCACCTTTCAGATGCAAGAGCAATCGAAACCCATTGGATGTTTGTGCTGTGATTCGGAATCCTCCTTTGAGTAAACTAAGCAAATTAGGATAAATATTGAATAAATATGAAATATCCTATCTTAAGTAGACTGAAGGGCTTTTCCTCTATTTTCCAATTCATGCCTACATCGCCAAAAATCCCCTAATTTGGTAATATTGCTCTAACAAACCAGTTTACATCAAAAGATTTTGAAGTAGAAATGTTGGTCACAGACTAACTCCCCTTCAAATGATTTTCAAATTTTTGATTGATTTTGAAGTTATTTTTGAAAAGTAACATAGCCTATGCCAGGGTGATCTGTAGGCATGAGTTGGTTGAGATAAGCAGTATTATAGACTAGGTTTGTTGTCCCTAAAAAGTTGATATTCCCTTCTGTGTTGACCAAGCAATGTGGTGTAGTACCAGGTATGGTACATAGATGGCACCACCTGATCTTCAGAGGTTTTTCATTGCCATACTCAAACTGGTAACATAAAAAACATTTAGTACTCGACTGATTGATAGATACAATCAAGAACCATATCTTTCCACAAACATAAACTAGGCAAAAGTAGGCTAGTGCTAATCAAGACCTGCCATAGAGAGTAACTAATAGAATTCTATATATGGCATCTATAGTTCATAATATGTGAAGGGGGTGTCAAAAAGAGACCACAATAAACAGGCATTAATTTGTTTCAAACTAATAATTGGTTTTAGGTCTAAAATGATGCTTTACATTCATAGAAGAGTATCCATGAGAGCATCCTTCCAGCAAAGCAGGAGGGGAAATTGCTATTCAAGGTCTACTTATTTAAACCATAAAGCCCAGTTATGTATGGGTGTGTTTGTTAAGGAGAGGTTTCTCGTTGAGTGACTACATGTCCTGACTGTGTTAACAGTGTGAAGACAGTGTGAAGACTCCTGATCGGGCTCCCCTCAGACAGCAACTGGAGAGCCCACTCCTCCTCCTCCTCCTTCTCTCCCCCTTCTCCTCCTCGCAGCAGGCCTATTTGCTCTGTGTAGACACTTGTTATAGTCCTGCTGTAGCCTCAGAGCTAGCCAGCTTTTCACTTGCTAATCCACAGGGTCCTGGAGAGAGACTGTATGCCAATGTATGTTCTCAATAGCATTTCTCTTGACCCCAGCTTTCTCAGCTTAGCTGCCCACTGGGACAGATGCAGCATGCCCTGGCAGCTCTTTCAGACATTAACAAGACATTGGAACTAGTATTGCAGTGTACCACCTCCTAGGTGAGATGTAGCATTATAAATGCGTTTTGTTCAATAGTCATTCTGGCATTACTCTTAGCCCTCACAGAAGGCTGGAGCAGAGATAGCAATGTTTTCTGCTTTCTTGGACTGATGTATCATTCTGTATTCTGGTCAAGGCATGTTCTGCTTAATGTTACTCTTGACTTTAACAGAGCCTGATGCTGAGATAGTGCAGGTGCTTTATGCCAGCAGTTATCTCCTTGGATAGATGGAGCACAATCACTGTTATCATTGCTTAAAACTTCCATTTTTCTAAGAGTGCACCGAAGATCGTTTATTTACACATAAGTTGCCTCAAACATATATTCATAGATAAGCACATCTCTAGTATGTTAGGAGGCCTTGTGTACAAGCCTTATAATTTAGATAACATTTTTACTAAATAAAAAATTATAATACACTAACATTCTTACACCACTTAAATTAAATTAAAAATACTGGAGTTGATCCAATGTGAGAATTTCATTCCTGCATGCAGAATGACCTCTTCCTTCATTATTCGGCAATATATTTGATGAGAGAATAGGCCCCAGACCGCAAGTTTTATTGTGGATGTCAATGATTGGCTGACCTGGTTATTCTCTGCCCAGACTGAGGATGTCCCTCTACCAGCCATGGAAAGATTAACCTGTTCGTGCCTGAAGACACCAAAGCGCTCTCACCATTTTGGAAATATATTTTAACCAAAGCATTTTTTTTTTTTGGGGGGGGATGAAGAAATGTTGATCAGAACTATAAACAACATTCCATCAAACATTTTGTGAACTCATGCCCTATCAAAGTTACTCTCAAACGTGGTATAGGTCCTCATGACACGAATACCAATATCTGCCGTTGGCTTGAAAGGGTTAACTACACTGGCAGCGGTGGTGGTGCTGGTAGTGGGTGATAATAGAGTGTTGAGGTTGTTCTTATCAGCTGATGTAGCGGGTGATGAGTGACAGGCACGAAGGCCACCTGTGACCACCAGCATACAATCCATACCTGCAGCCCATTGTTACACCGACTCACATAGCGACTCATCCACAGTTTCTCAGGCCACTTCATTATCTACCTGAGCAACACAGCTACATACACCCGCTCTCAGGTACAAACATTCTTCAGTGTAATAGGCTTATTCTATTTTGAGCCTAGGGCTACCTTGACATGGCAGAGATGATGAGCTGGGAGTGGGGAGAAGGTGGAAAACCAATTGATTCTTCATTCAACCATAGGAATGCATCATACACACATGATTTGACATAAGTGGTAGGAGCCATACTAGACACAAGAAGTACAATTGCAGATAAGGGTCGGTTGGGTTTTTGACCCCAAGCCTGACAAGCCACATGCAACGCAACCCCTGATGCTACCCCTTCCCATACTTTTCTGGAGTTAAGTAAAATAACCCACTGTTACTTTCACTTCATGGCCCAACTAGTCTGGTAGCATTGGGAGAAATGTGTTATAACCACAACCAGAGTAAGTTTATCAGTTAGTTAACCAAGTAATTCATTGTGTTTTAATACTGTCCCATACTTCACTTGTTGCAAGCAGTTACTTGACTATTTTCCTTTTTGTTTTGTGATATGGGATAAGATACACTTCAAATGATTAGTAGAAAACTAGGATTACTGGCTCTACCTTACCATTGGCCCTTTTTGTTACTTGTCAGATTAGCATCAATGCATGCAGTTTTATACATCTTTTTTGCATGATGTGATGGCAAACTTCATACAAGTGAGGTAGGTGCAAACAGATGTGATTTAAGAGCAGGCGCAATCAGTAGCCCTCTGATTACTGACTCCATATATAACTCTCTCCCAACAGCACATCAAAGAACCAAACAACTGTTTGTCCTGAGTGAGCGAGTAGCCCGAGTGTGTGTCCCATATGTGTCAGTGTCAATGCAGCCAGTTCCCCTGTAAATGACACAGATAGGCCCAAGAGGCTGAACTGGACCTGTAATAATTATGATGGATGAAGGGCCTGTAGTTAGTGAGAAAGCAGCCAAGCACAGAGGGGATTTAACAACTCCAGTGCCAAACACATGCAGGATTCTCCAGGTTAAAGCACCTAACAGGAACACATCCACACATGTGCGTCTTAGATGCAACTTTCCTTGCTTTGGGCTGAAAATGAAACTCCCCTTTGGAGGTGCATCTTCTATTCTAAACTCCTCTATGGACCATTCTATTTTATCCAAATCTGTTCACATGTTGGTGTGCTAGAGATAATCCAATAAACAGGCCCGTGGGAAAGGAGAAGATACAGTAAACTTTTATATTCAAACACCTTTAAGCGCGGCCATTTCCAGAAAATGAATATTTCACTGGTCCCTATTCTTTACAGTATATTCAGAAAACCTTGACCCTAACAGACAACTTCTGCAATATGAACACATCCCTAAGGCCACTTGGGCAGCTATCCTACAGACTTACACTACCCGCTCAACAGGGGTGGATAACAGTTAGTGGATTGGGCTTCAGAAGAAGACAAGCCAGTTGCCTTATAACCAGAGTTGCAATCAGCTGCTGCTGCTAAAATACTATTGATGACACATCCTGCTGAGATTGACCTGTAGCTAAGTGCCATCCTGAAACCAGTTTGTCTGAAAGTCAGAGGTCAGTCCTTAAAATACACACTGGAAATACCCCCCATGGCAGAACAAAGGGGTTTGTGCAGTTGCTACTTTGAGGACTAATCCCTTTCTTCCTTGACAAATCTGGTGCAATCCCAAAATGGCCATCTGAGTCACCTGAGAGTCAGTTTCTAACAGAAGCTTTGATATATAACATAAACATTGAGTTGAGCTTTAAGCAAACAGAGGCTGGGTAGGGGACAAGGTAATGACTACCTTTACATCAGGGTTGCATAATAATTAAACACACCTGCACACAGCACCGTGTATCTGTCACCTCTTACAAGATGAACCATCGCTATATTTAGTGAACTGATAAAGCCATCAGGGCACAACATAACTTTTCAAGTCTAGCCGGCTGCTTGATAAAACACTGAGAACATCACACAACGGTATAAGATTTATTAGGTAAAAAAAATGAACATAGTGTTTTCAAACAGACCTCCTATCAACAATTATGTGCACTGACATCTAGATGTAGGATTACAATACAACTGGGAGCCACTTTTTCATTTTGAAATGCTAAGCCCCATAGATTTAGGCGTTGATTTAGAGCTAGGCTTAAATTCTAGTCATAGATGCCAAGCAGGCAAGACCTTAACCCATGCATGCCTCAAAATCGCCTTATCACAATGTGTATGGACCCGTGATTCTCTGGGAAATAACTTTTCAAATTGATTAATAATTTTTATGGAAGTTGTTGCTTGGGTTCATTAAAATATTTTTCTTCAAGTATTTTCTGAAAAATTCTTTGGTAACAAATACATTTATAAGCAAAATAGGCAGGATATCTTTGATCACTCCAGGCATGAATGGATTAAGCCATTGATGCTCACCGCGGCCAAAATCCGCCTCACAAGATAAACTTGTAGGCAAAAGTAAAATTGGGAAAACACTCATATTTATTTAAACCAATACCAACAAATCTCCTTCAAATATTTTGCAAAATCAATGTAAATTCTAAAATTACTAAAATATCATAGATCCACACAACAATTTCTAAAGGAACTCTTAAGCATGAATGGGTTAAGTTGGTACCTGACCGCAAACCAAAGCAGGGATGATCTCAATGCCACAGGGCTTGACATCACTGTTGGTCCTATAACCCAAACCCAATACATACTAATCCTATGTTATGAAACATAAAGCATACCGACTTCAGGACAGAAAAGATAAGTGTATGAAGTCAAAAGGTTATCTTACTACATTCTACATACAGGAATTTACATTCCTTTGATTTTAACCTAGAATCAACTGTCTGTCAAAATAAAACATTTTGCTGTCTTCAAGATAAACAATAAATCAACACAGTTTTTCTTCTTCAAAACAACATGTGACACCTCGTTACTCAAACACATAACTTCATACATTACACTTATTATAATGTAAAATTAAACCAACAGTGAGGGATATCTTTCAATATCCTACAAATCCATTCTTTTAATTTATGGAATTCATATCAGTATGTATGAATTCACACATAAGTGCAATTGCATAACTATCAAACTAAGTTCTGTGATTATGTGAATCACCGAGCATATCACTAGTGATAGTGGGTATGAACAGAGCTGAATGCAGTACAGTCTGGGAATAACTGAACAGATGTTCTATGTGACTGTTTATTTCCTATCCCACTGACAGCAGTAGCATTAGAGGGGAGATAATCAAATGAAAGAATAGACACATGCACAACTGGAAAGTCGCCTGCACTCTCGAAATGGGAATTAATTATTGATGTCAATTTCACCTCCCAGTGGTAAACATTTTCATTTATGCAACATTACAGTGGGAACAGCGCTCAAGCAGAGGGCCAGATGTCTAGTTCTCCTGCCACTGATGAATGCCTGCAAATTCATAATGAAATAATATAGAGGTTAGATTGTCTTGGGAACAGGCATAGGGGTAGTTGTCTAGCCCTAGGCCAAGCAATTTCTTTAAAACTTCTTTAAATATAGTTATAAATATGTAAATTATAACACCTACAAACTGAGTACATCCAGATTTAGTTCTGTGATATCTTTCCTTCTGTGATTCCTGCTTAATAAGGTTACCATCAGTGGCGCCATCCATGATCAGTCACAGGAATTAAAACCTCTAGAGACATTAAGCGGAAGATGGAGACCAGAACAGAGAACAGCAAAAATTAATGAGATTGTTAACTAGAAGCTAGTGTAGCACGGGGGATGATGAAAGTCTTAAGTGCTGTACAAATAACTACAAACTTCTTCCAACTAAAACTTGAAAGGTACTTTCCAATTCATGATCAAAGAAACTGGGTATGTCTAGATGCAAACAGTAAATTAGGATTTTTTGTCCTTGAACACAAATCAATATAAATTCAATTACTGTGAATCTAATTTTGTGGTGGGTCAGAATGAGGGCAATGGGAATGTATGCACAACTGGCATGTGTTGGCAACAATGCGCTACCATAAAATCAATGGCCTTCTCTGGCTGCTGCACGTGCTAAGTGGTGCCATTGTGTCTACTGGCACTGGCTGCTGCACAATCGCACTGTTCACGCATACAGTACACACCAAGTGCTTCTTTGATTGCTGTACAAATATTCAAACCCAAAGTTAACTTAGACTGCATTGAAATGGCTTTATACGCTACCTAAGCCTCCATAATCTGAACATAAAACCTATACACCAAAATGACCCCTTCAACATATCATATGTTTAAGTGATATTAATGAAAATAATTTTGAGATACATCAGAAATTTAGAAAATATTTGAATGTAATTTCTTTGCTTTTATACAGTCTCTTTTAAGTATTACTTCCCCTGCTTATACATCAAACGATAATTCCACAATAGGCAGGTAAATATCATGGAGATGAAATGGATACTCATAGCAGCCGATCTCCTTTTTGATATCAACATTGTGACACCTTAAATATCATAACCTCTTTATACCAATACTTTTATCTTGCTGTTTCCACTCTCACTGACTAACCACCTAGACTTTCATGTAAAGTATATGTATTTATTTTACACCACAACCGACAAGGTTGCTAACTCCTAGTTGTTGGTACTCCCTATATGCTAATCTCTTTGTTTGCTTCGCTTCAGAGAGACACTATCTGAAAATGATCATGAGTGCAGAATTATTAATGAGTCCCCCCTACCCCTGAGAAGCAGCACCAGGCCCAGGCAGCACAGACAATCAGGCACTAATTGAGAGCCAACATCTGCCAGCCTTCTCAGCACCAGCAATAATCTCTTCCACACACTAAATTAGGTCAAAATAATCAATTTGGGCCTCATGTTTTTCAGGATCTTGTTTGTGAGGGGAAGATAAGAAGGAAATCACTAGCTAATGGACTGGCAACAGTGTTTTATCACATCATGCCTGTGAGGCATCGAATTCTACCAAGATATTAATGGGAAAATTGATATTCAAGTAAAGTTAGAATTATCTTGGTCTGTAGGCTGTACTACACATTATCTACTTCATTGTCAAGTTCATTGTTAAATTTCTTGAGGTATGGTGTCCAGTTCTGAGTTTTGATTTATGAATTGACTTTTCCCATTACAACATGCTTCCAAACTTTTTTATTTTCATGTAATGTTCAATCTGTTTATATAATTTCAAGGGTATCATTTTGTCAACATTTGCAAAATATAACATTGTGTTATTATGCAACAAAGAATAGGGTAAAATTCCTAAGGTAGAAATTAAACCTTAGGTATGAGAGCTAAAATAGTATTCATGACAGATATTTTAAATGGCATGCGTGTACCTGTTTTTCCATATCCATGAATGCTTTATTGAAAAAGTAACGCCTCCTTGACACCATCATTCTGAATATTTCATTAGACCTGTGGCAACAAATAAATCATTCTAGCCTGAACACAGAACAACAGTTCAGCTTTGATGGATAGTGATAAGAAATAGAGATTTCTAATGGGCTGTTTTTTCTGTCAATTCCAGAATTTATTGTGTTTTGAGTGTGTAATTTTCCTCCCTGAGCCTCCCACCTCCTGACAGGGTGTATTTGCAGGGGCCATTATGCTATTCCGGCCGTCCTGCCAACACCCAATAAATCTTGCCGCTCACCTTCATTATGACAAGAGCAGCAGCATTCTGTCTTTACAAGGCCAGGATAATACACATTATCAGGCCTTTCAACAGCCTAAACTAACATCAAATTCTCGCCTGAATATACCTTGTTACCAGTCGGGAACAATGTCCAACCAATAAGTCAGCAATCAGTCACTGATGTACATAGGAGAATGCATGGAGAAAGAGAACCGTATAAGAAATCGCAGAACTTTGAAATACTTTTCAAAAAAAGAAACAAAAGTATAATAACATCTTAGTTCTGTGTTTTATACTGTATCATTTCATTCCATTTCAACTAGCTAGATGATAAATTTATTGAATTCATTTACAAGCTTACATGATATTTGTCAAAATGGTTTGAATACAAGTAAAATATTAGTGATATTACATAACATATAACCATAGACCATAGTGCCAACTATGGCATGATTTCACGAAATGAGTTCAATGACTGGCTAACGCAGAACACAAGTGGAAGTGTAGGGTAATATATATTGCACACACATAGCGGAGAGAGCCCTCATTCCGCCGGCAAGCTTTCTTGCAGTGCGATCTTTCACCAGGAGTGGTGCGAATGGCATGTACAAGCAATCGCAAGTCAATAATGGGACCCACTTGAGGGACTTGATTGCAAGTTTAAGCAGCTAGTGAAACAGCAGTGGAAATCACCTAATTGATCAAGCTAATTCCTACTCAGGTCTGGCATGGAGAGAAGTCAGCCTTTACCTCCTGAGCAGCGGAGTAGGACGAGTGGGCAGCATCTATCAGCGGCAGGGAAGACTCTAGCAGGAGAAAGGTGTTTTCCGAATAACACGCATGACTCGTTACACCATTGCGGCTAACTGCATTATTACCTGCTGTAGCATCAATAAAGTTACAGGTAGCTGAATGGGCTCCTATTCAACGCTGCTTCTATGCCGGCCCACACAAACATGAAAGGAACAGCAAGTGCAGTTTTCGGATCAAGGTCACCCTTTCTCTAAGGATGATCCAGTGGAGGAGTAAAACTTTGACTGTGGAGTAAGGTGGCCATATCGGGGCTAAATCTCTCCATGGGAGAGTTGGCCAGAGTGGAGTGAATGGAAGGACACGTCAGGTCACACACAGAATATGTGGAAATCCAAGAACAGATGGTCCTCATATATAAGTTATGTGATTGGATTGAATTTATCTGAACATTTTCACAAGAGATTCTGCAAATCTGAACATCCTACAAAATCCATATTACAGTGCAACCTCAGTTATATGAATACCATATATGAGACCAGGGCAAAGTGTTCACATTTGGAGCTGTTCACAAATCAGAGGTCTTCTCAAAATGAAACTTTCACAATGAGAGGTTTCACTGTTTGTGTAAACATGTCACTGTTGTCACATTTTTATTGAATATGGAAATCAGCATTACAACAAAATATAATACATAGCTAGATGAATAGATATATAGATCTGGTATAGATCCTTGAATAATGATTGAAGTCCAATTTTGAAGTACATGTATACTACTTTGATTCACTTAGGTAATTACATTATGCTTTAATGATTATTGTACAATTATGCAGTATATACTATACTGTACTCATTCATTTATGTTACGTTATCATGCGTTGATGTCACTTGTAAATCTATAGAAACCCAATCAATCTGTATAACATTCGCATTGCTAAATCTAACGTAGGTCTAAATACTAAGCACAAGTAGTAACTAACTCATACCCAGGTTGGTTGATGTGACCTGATAATACAGAGGAAACATATATTCTGGTTTTGATTTTTTTTTGTTAATTTTAAAGTGTGTGAATTCTCTATACAGAGTGTAAGCACTTGTAAGTTATACCATGCAGAACCCTTATATCCAAGCATATAGGTCAGGTCAGTCTATGTCATCTAAAGTACCAGGCCCACCAGCTTAAATTTCTTGCAAAACTGGATAGCAGTGCAAGTACTGGGCAATGATAGCCAGATGGTGCCATATACACACACCAATAAGTTTCAAGTCATACATTAACCAACAACATTAAAGGAATATTCCTTTAATAGGTTTAAAAGAACAAGGTAATCAACAAAGGAGTTGCTAAATAAATCAGATCCCTTTCTAAACTAGGACAAGGACTTGATTCCGTTTTTACTCAGCCAGGCACAAATATGCACTGCATGCTTCTACCTCAAATAAGGTCACATTCCAGAGCCAGCCCAGTACACCTCTATTGTTGTATCTGCTCACTGGTCCAATTGAACATTCCTCCTTTTTAGTGAGAGTTAGACAACCACATCCTTCTGTGTCTCTACCAAACCTGCACTTCACTGAATAAATATTGTCAACTTCATCGCAAAGAAACTATATAGTATATATATAGTATATATATGCACAATCATTATGATTCAGGGCTGTTATCAAGGTAATAGTGCCTGGTGCACAATTTGAAACTCCTGTCACAAAATAACTTATACCTCTAGAAGGCTTAAGAAGAGTTAACATTTTTCTGCCAGGAGTTAGTTGATGAGTGCCCAGGTAGACTAAACTAATTGTACAGTGTACATTAATGTACATATATCCACAGTGGAAAGCTCTGCATCAAATATGTTCTGATTGTACACTTTATTCCCATTTCATTTCTCAAAACTATGCATCAAGCTGACGCACAAGGAACATTATGCACTATATGTGTTTATACATATATACCATTTTGAATAATGTGAGAGCCCTTGTCAGACCTGAAGCCCGTCTTGAAGATTTGGACTCGTATATCCTTCATATATCCTTTATATATCTAGAGGAAAGATGAGAGGCCACTTACGGTACCTAGCCTGTATGACACTATGTTAATTTGTTCGCACTTTAAAGATTATAAATATAAAACCCACTGACCAGTTGTCAGAGGAATTCAACTCGAACGGATATAATCCTAATGGTCATTGCTTGCTGGGTACAGATTATCAATTGCCTACCAGCTGGAGTAAAATTGATAATCTGCATCCGGTGTCCTACCAGTTGGTCGTCATAAGTTTCATCCTTTAGTCAATCACTCACCTTTAAGCACTGCAATATGCGAAGCCCAAGAGTACATCATGTGTATCAGTGATGTCACTACTCAAAGTCTCAATAACATTACTAAATACTAAGAAGCTGGCAGATAGTAGAGTATAACTAAAAAATCATGAAAAATTCCTTAGGGCTCATCAGTGTCTTAGCCAGGATTTAGAAACTGGGTGCCTAAAATTGTCAGTTGTAAAATTTTTGGGCGTCCAAATTTTTAAGGGTGATCACAAAATACTCATATTTTAATCATAAACATGTATAAATTCATCAAAATAAGGCATGACATCATTAAACAATGTCATGGGAATTATAGAGGGGATGAAAAAAATTCAATTATATGCTTGAGATTGAGATTTTTAGAAATTCCACACTAAAATATTTGGGTGTCCTGAGGGGTTCTTTTTAAGGGTTGGGTGTCCAAAAAGACACCCAGACGCCCTGCTGGCTAAGACCATGGGGCTCATTCCAGGGACTTAGCCAGGAACCGTCCTTTTAGACAGGCAAAAATTACTAGGAGGGATTATCAATTTCTACTTTTTGGGGGCTAATTACTTATAATACCACACCTTTTTCTTACAAACCATCTTCTAAA
Organism: Maea johnstoni; assembly: GCA_963942565.1. Taxonomy (NCBI): domain Eukaryota; kingdom Metazoa; phylum Annelida; class Polychaeta; order Spionida; family Magelonidae; genus Maea; species Maea johnstoni. The sequence continues at coordinate 2,578,971 of OZ012686.1, read as the reverse complement.
ATATTGCCTATTAGTGTAAATTGCACGTTTTGATATAATAGGCTATTCAGTGTAGTTGGGATAAGGATTTGAAGAAGCTGAGTAGCTAAATCTGGAAAGGCAGAAATTTTGTGAATGCTGTTTTGGACCGGCATTCTTAAAATCTGACTAAGAACCTGGCTCATTCAGTGTATAAAGTCAGTGGCCCAGCTACCAGGAACAGTACTAAAATTCAATAAGAGTTATCTTCTTCAGACTGAATTTCTGTATCAATAATGTACTAAGCAAAACAAGCACATTATTACTAACATTTTCAGAAAAATAATGCAAATGATTGTTCGGCCCTCAAATTATTTTATTGACTCATGACTTTCTTAATATTAGGGTCAGTTCATTGAATAGTGTGTTAAATCCTACAAGAAAAACCCATTTAATAAAACAAGGAATATAAAATGGCTCTTTGGGAAAGCAGTATATCAGCACAGCATGACAGATTAAAGAGAAGCACTTAAAAGTGCAGCAATGTAGCTTTGTTTGAGAGAATTTAGTGACAATACCAAAGCTACAGAATGAAGGAACACGCCCATTCCTACAGTGCAGGCTCTCTTCAATGTTGGAACCAATTACCACTAATGAATGAGAAGCATAATTTCCAATAATGTGTGCTTTGTTATGATTCCAGTGCTAGTCTAATCCTGAACAATAAGCAGATTGGAGTAACTGTTTGATTGAATAATAACATGGCACAATGCTAACTCATTAGTATCTTGATATATTCAGAAGCAGGGTTTCCCTCATAGCTCTCATCCTTTTCGGTGAACCCTAAGAATCCTTCCTGAGCTGATTAACATCCTAGCATTCTGTGGCAATGCCTGCAATTACTGTGGTATACTTTCCTATGGCTAATATATGTTAGGTGACTGGGGATTTCATGAGGCTAAATGAAACCAAATTGAACAGCTGGTTGTGAATATCTTATTACTGATCTATTGAATTATGGCAGGAGTGGGTGACAGGGGAGTTAGTTAGCGGGCAGCAGCAGCGGTGGGGAGCAATACTGTCTGGCTGTTATAACCCCTGCTGCCAGCTCTACATCACTCACAGGATCACAGGCCCAGCTCCCAGCACCAGCTCACAACTCTCACTCTACAAACATTAATGCCCAATTCATTTCACTATCAGACAATCAAGTGATTCGGTTACTTCTAGAGATACACATATTGATCCTTCATCCTCGAGTCTAAGCAGATGACGGTACCCAGAACTAGCAGATCCACAGCCAAACAATAACTGCTCACTACTTATTTATCTTAGATCATGTAGGGTTGCCCAGGTGCAGATTAAGAATTGTCATCCCAAATACAACCTTACAGAAAATACAGATTTAAAAAAATCTTTTTATAGATATTGTTCTCTTCATCAAATGTTTCCCCACTGAATAACTATGAAACAGGAAAGAGTTCTACAACATTTTGAAATCACCTTCAATTATAGAAATAACTAATGAATCTCTGATAACTTCTTTCCAGGATAACAACTATAATCATGAAATGTATACAGACTGCATGATGGCTGTAAATTGTGAGTTAAGTGATAAGGAAGCTTCCTTCTTGATGGGGATGGGCTGAATTTATGTGAATTAGATATTGATCCATAGAAACTTTGCCGAAACCATTAATGTAGAAACAATGTAGGTTAATAATAAATGAACTAGTGACTTCACTGTTTATAATTTGGAGTTGTGGCCAACACTGGTAGTGGCAAGCTTTTGTTGGCTATTTTTGAAATGATGCCCCAAGTAGTTCTGGCCTGTTTGGATAAGTACCAGCTATTCAATATATCATATACTTCATACATTATGCATGATTCCATAACAATGGCCAGATAGCTGCAACATGGTTTCCACTTCAGTCAATCACAATTGAATAGAAGCAGTGTTGACTGAATGTACAGCATAATGGCAATAGTTTACCTAACTATTCAGGCAATCTTAAAATAAACATGGCCTAAACATGAATAAGTTGGCATCCAGATCAAACCCTCTGATTACACCTTACATGCCAATTACTAAATAATGAAAAATCCCTAACAGCCTGGATATCATGTAACTAGAAATAACATTTAGAAGCAGGGTCTTAGCTGGGATTCAGAACAACAATGGACATCCTATTTTTCAAGGGAGACCACAATATATACTCAGATGTATTTTACTTTTAAAAATTAGAATAAGGCATGATGTCAATAAACAATGACATGGGGATTGCATAGAGGTAAAAATCAATTATATGCTTGAAATTTAACTTTTAAGAAATCCCTCACAAATACATCTTGAAAGTGGGTGTCCTGACAAGTAGTTTTTAAGGGTTTCTGTGTCCAAATGATGCAGCGTCCAGACGCCCTGCTGGTTAAAGTACTAGTAATGGGTACCCAGGTCATTTCTGGGATGTTATACATCGTGTATTTGTAGATTAAAAACGCATAATAAAAGTGTAGTATTCCTAGTATTAAGCGAGATACAGAGCATAATTGCTCTGACACCCATAAAATACGCCGATGGCGGCAAAACTTGGCTGTGACGTCACGGGTGGCCTTCATGCAGGATGGCGTCAAATCATAATGCATGGAAATTACATATTGACATATTGCTTTGGGCTGCCTCTTGGTCCAGGGGTGTCCTATTTCTACAACAGTTATATTGTTTTAAGGCATTAAAAGTGCTCTATTACTTGATACGTTTTTGTGACGATTGGTCGCATAAAATAGCATTTGTCAGCAGTTTAGGGTAGTCCCTACATCACATGAAATTGCTTTATATAGGATAACGCAATTGTCTCCTAAGCTTGACAATAAGAACTGTCGCAGGTTAAGATACTTGATAAACTAGTGGTTTTGTGAAATGTTGAATAAATGTACTTATTACGAATTTCCAAAAAAATACGCAACTATTCCTTACAAGTCCCACTCTTAGTTGAATAGATCGACATTTGCGATTCCTTCTTTCACCTAAACTTAAGTCTGTCTGACACAAGGTTAACCGAACGGTCACTCCTCTTTGATGTATATGCTATACAAACTTGATAAACCTCTTGGGAGCACTAAGTCGAGTTTTATAAACATACTTTCTGCCTCAACTTCGCAAAATGTAAATTTTACCCATTATGTGCCCAGAGTGAAATTACGCACGACATCGCTCACATTTGAGTTGTACTGAAGTTTGCAATGGGCCAATTTTACAATGGGATGCATGAGCAAATTCAACATTTTGCGGAGTTGAGTCAAAAAAATATGTTTATATACATACATAAACAACTAAGTGTTTCTAAGAGATTTGCCAAGTTTGGATGCCAGTGGCGAACACGAACTTTTTGTATTAAACAAAACAAGGAAAAAACGGTCAGTCGAGCTTAGGTCAGACAGACTATAGAATTAATATGAATATGCTTTGTCATTGTTCATAAACAGTGACAAAGGACCACTTTAAAAAGAAAGATAATGGCACTAAATGGCCTTCATTTATTTATTCATTCCCACCCAACCACGCCCTCAAAAATACGTTACAGTACTAATACTACTAAAAACATTTCGGCTAGCTCAACATGTCACCACGGGCATGTCACCTCCGATTACTCGGCCGTTTGCGGTCGGATTTTAACGAAATAAGCATTGCTATTTTCACAATTAGATATCCTTTTTAGATGAAAATTATCATGAAAATTGCGTAATCCACATTGAAGTGGCAGCGAGGAAAGTCGACCATGCCTTCATGTGACAGTGTCTGCCGAGTGAGACCATGACAACTGCCGTTGTTGTATTTTACTAGGGATTTCTCAGCCGTTTCTGGGTTGATTTTTACGCGACAAAGTTTGTTTGGACCGCATATGAATTTTCCATAAGCATATAAAATATGAGGCCAATCGCTTTATTTACGATGAAGCAGCATCGAGGAAAGTACAGCTATGTTTACGAGCGACTATTCCGCTCAGTGTAAAAAGAGATGACCTAAATCTTTGAAGGCCACCCTTTACGTCACTGCTGCAAAGCCTCGTTTTCAGTCGTTTTTCGGCGGGAGATTTTTTTCTCAAAATTGGCACTTTGAAATCCAAAGAAAAATTACTAAACATAACTTTTTTGTTCTTCAATCTACTTACTTATATTTAATAAGTAATAAAGACCACACTTTCGAAAAGAAAAATGTATCTTATTTTCCAGTTACTAGTACTTTAAGAACATGTCTGGAAGTGCTTGGAATAAAAAGCACTGATATCTCAAGATAATGTTTTGCTGCTCCCGCAGGCATCTTGCCCACAGTTCATTGTCATGGACTTTCTAAATATAGGGCTCATCCAATCAAACAGAGTACCCAATTTACCAGACTCCAAATCTGCCAAAGTGTGCTACTCTGCACATTAGCTTCATACTAGCAAGCAAGGCCTATGATACATTGTTGCAAAATACCCAAGTGATGCCTCATTTGAAATGGATACATATAGTCAGGTCAGAAATCAGAAAAAGGAACTTCCCCAGGCATTTTGGGGTAAAAGTCGGTATCCAGTGTTTTTAATATAATTTGATGGTGCTGAATCTGAATATGATGGATACCAAAGTCAATTTTCAGTTTTAAGCCCATAATTTGCAAATTTCCTAAACACCCCAAAATATGTAAGAAAAGCCCCAAAATGGTCAAAATGATAGGTATGGGGGTGGGAAAGACATCCTAAAATATTCATAACTCAGCTGAGACCAAACATAGGGATGAGTGTTTGGTATCAAAATGTTGGTCTGAAAGGGAAGTACCTTTTCAAATACTAATCACATGACTCATTATAACTCATGATGTAATAAAGGTCATTCAAGGTCAAAATGGCTGCCAAATCAAGAATCTGGGATTTTCTCCATAAATTATAGTTTCCATTTATACTTTTCTCAGTTTTTTTATGGTATGTATTTCTCATCTGTAGCCACTTTTTCTAATGGGATGCTTTTTAGTGAAGTTGTTTAACATTTTAGAAAGTTCATTGATTAGAATTTTAAGTCTAATTTAGAGATTTAAGGTACAAAGTAGGGTACCAGGACCACCTGAAGCCTCCTAAAATGGCCTAAAATGGTAAAAATTTGAAAATCAAAATGACTGTATCTTAGGTTTTTTTACCAGTCGTAATGGAGTAGATGATGCATCAAAATATCAGGTTTAATTTTCTCTTTAATCTGGAAGATGATGATAAAATGTTCTAAAATTAAGGGGCCATTGAAGGTCAAATGAAGGTCAAAATGTCATTTTTTTCTCTGAAAGATTCAAATTTTGATGAAGAGTTTTTGATGAAGTAGTTGTGTTTTGTCATTATATAATTTCCAAACCAAGTTACCACTTTAACTGACAGATATATTATCTCAAATATGGTCCATCAATACCTTTTTACCATTTACCGGTGAAAATGAAGTTGGTTTAAGGAAATATGGTGGCATGGAATGTGACATTTGGCTATATCATGCTTAAAATAAGTGTTAAAAGAAGGCTTTTGAGAAAGTGCTAGAATGGGACCACTATTTAAGTCATACACGTTGTGAAAACCAAACATCATAGGCATTGTTTGGTATCAAAATGCTTGTTGTAAGATAATCTTTCCATTTCATGCAACCAACCTAGGATAGGGTATATTGTTGTGATATTAGAGGTCATTCAAGGTCAAACTAACCCCAAATTACATAATCTAAAGGCATTTCATCTTTGAATTGTTCAGTTAGAAGCTTATTAAACTCTCATGGAATAACTATTTCATCCTGGAAATATCTTTAGGTGAGAAATAACTTTAGAAAGGTTTCTCAGACATTTCTTGAGTCATTTCAAGACAAAGTCTGGGCCAATCTTGAATATTTAGGGACCAAAAATGACAAAATGCCTGATAACGAGTGCACTCAAATATCTAAGTGAAGCAGCAGAAAGTTGACATAACAGAGTCATGTCTGATGCATATGGTATGTCAGCTTCCATTTTTAATGGGTAGAATAAGCCTTTAAACTTGCCTATTGTGTTTGTTATGTAAGATCAAAGGCAATGTAAAATATTACCGAGGTTTAAAGAGCAAATGAAGGTCAAATAAAGGTCAAAACGTCATTTTTCTCTAAAAAGATTCAATTTTTGAAGAAAGATTTTTGGTGAAGAAGTTGTGTTTTGCCATTGCATAATCTCCTAACCAAGTTTTCCACAATAATTGACATATAAATTATCTTTGATATGTTTTACAATATTTCGTTTCCCTGGTGCCTGTGAAAATGACGTAGTTTTAAGTTAATCTGCAGATGTGAAATATGCTGTTGGGCAATCCATGCCTATATTAAGTGTTTAAGATAGGGTTGTGAGAAAGTGCTAGTCTTGGATCATTGTTTAAGTTATAAAAGTTGTGAGCACCAAACATTATAGGCATTGTTTGGTATCAAATTGCTTGTTGTAAGACAATCTGTCCATTTCATGCAACCATTTAAGGGTAGGTTATTAGGGTATTCTGTTGTGGTATTAGAGGTCATACAATTTCAGACTTATCCCCCATTTTCACGAATTAAGGCATTTCGTCTTTGAATTGTCCATTAAGTGGCTTATTAAATTTTCCTGGAATACATATTTTATCCTGCTAATATTTTCAGGTACGAAATATCTTTTAAAAGGATTCTCAAGTTTTTTTGAGGTACTTCAAGACACAGATCGGACCAATCTTGAATATTTAGGGACCAAAATGGCGAACTGCCTGATTACGGGTTCACCCAAATATTTAAGTGAATCACCAGAAAGGTGACATAACAGTCATATACTATGAAATGCCAGCTTTCATTTCACTAGAAGAAATAAGCTATTTAACTTGCCTATTGTGTACTTCACGTACAAGCAAAGACAGTTTAAAATATTGATGAGATTTAAGTAAAAATGAAGGTCAAAAGGTCAAAGAGAGTATTCGTGACTTTGGGGCATATAACTGTATATTGCAATGGAGTCTTGTTCGAATGAGTAATTTTATATACCTGCAAGGTATTTTTGACATTCATGAAATAAAAGGCAGTTAGTTTACAACTCTAGTAACATTTCCAGATAAGAACAAGTTGATTTGCATCTATTTGGAGGTCAAATAATGAGACTGCTAGGAATTTATCTAGAAGCGATCTCTGAAAAAACAAGACCAATATTAACTTTCAGTGTCATCTATGCCCCATACACCAAACTCAATGCACAAGGTTTATTAGTATCAAAATGTTTGCTACATATCAATTTTTTTCATTTAAGGATCAAAGCCAGTGTAAAATATAGATGGTGTAAAAGATTGAGGTCAAGAGGTCAAATAGAGTATTCATGACTTTAGTCATGAAATGCAGGAACTGAGTTAGTTAACGGCTACATTACTATAACCAGATGAAATGAGTTGCTTTTGATTGTATTTCGAGGTCAAGAAATAGAAAGTTTCATTTCTTACCTAGGAGCAAGCCTATTGATGTTTTCTTGTTAGTGAAATATGTAGGAAAAACTAAGATAGGAGGTTAAAGTAAAATTTAAACGAAGGTTTAAATGTCGAAGGAATGTTTTGGGTTTAACCTTGCTTTCAACAGCTTAGGTCATGATGCGATGAGATAGAAACCCATAACAGGGAAAAAATTCCCTTCTCTTTGCGAATAGATCCAAGGGGTCTTTCAATGTGCAGAAGGACCATAGACAGTCCTCCACAACGCCACATATTTCTAAAGCAACCAGGTCAACCCGCTAGATTGGAGACCCAGCAGAAACCCGAATCTGCGAAATCTTACTTGGGAGCCAGGTGTCGTAGCCACTAGGCCACGGCGGGTCCCCAGGTTAAAATGTAAATAATTTGGCATATTTATAGGAATTCAATAGGAGACGATGATGTTATGATCATTATGATGAAAAAGTACTAATCAATACGATTTCTTTATCATCATTCCAATATATGTAGATACTAAATTCCATTATAAATTGAATATTTTGAATTTTTTCTTGTTGTTTTCCCTCCAGTGTGTTTAACTGTGCATGTGCTCAACGTGTGGCAATTTCTAGAATTCAATGACAACCATTTTATAAATCTAGTCATATGATTTATAAAATTATCATCCTTTAATTCTAGAATTTTTTTAATTATTCCTGTCAGTTCAGTTTTGACGGTTCAAAATTTCCATATAAAGACAACTTTCATTGTATCTGGGGGTTAAAAACTAGTATTAATGTCAAGATTCAAGCTTTTATAGCAAGATAAGTCATGATAGCCTCTGGAGGTTTATAAGGTAGAACACCACAGTTCACTTATTCTTTTTTGTAATAATCAAATCAAGCACATACGACCGAGTGTATAATTGAATTTTGTTTACATACCTTAATCCATTTTGGAAAACAAGCATATCTAAAAATTCCAATTTAGGATTCGGTTCACTTTTCGCTGATAGTCATGCTATCTGTGACTATTTTATGTGCCTTCCTAAGCAGTGGTGGTCTTTTGGCTTCTTTCAATAAACAGCTAAATAACCGGGTTAAATAAGTGTTCAAATAGAAATTCCTTTAACCTCTGTGAGTTTCAAAGACATTAATGAGTGACAAAATATTTAAATCAAAGGAAATTGTAAAAAAGCTGACATCTTCTGAGGTGAGAATTTCAAAAACATGCACCAGAGCTCATCTTGACCTTCAATGACCTCTAAAACCGAACAGGGACTGTCACACAAGGAAATGTACTTAAACTGTAGAGATTGTAAAGAGAACCTAGCATCATGCTAGCAATTCTACTCCTAAAGTTCTGTTTCTATGCATTAAAGTACCCTAGATAACAATGACTGAAGTTGGTTTTACTGCATGAGCTAAGAAAACAATTCTAGCTTTGAACTGAGCTTATTAATCTTTGCTGGCCTCCAAATTCACAAAGTTACTACAGTTTGTACCAAAAGTATCAATAAGCTATCCTTGAACTTTTTGACTTTATGAGAAAAATGACATTTTTACCTTAATTTGACCTTTTTTTCCTTGAAATATTAATATCTTACACTGCCTTTAATATTCCATTGACAACTTAACTGTAGTAGGAAGACTACAAATCTACTTCAATTTAATAAATACTTTAATAATTTGTACGTTTGACCTTTGATTAATTTAAACTACTGAATTTGAATCAGAATTAGGTAAAATCTCGGTTACAGTCTCAGTCTTTCACCTCCGCAGGTAAATGCGACTTATTCTTATCTGGAATTATTGTAAACTAACTATTCAATTGATTTCATGATTATCAAATATTCTTTTCAAGCAAATGGGCAATACTCATTTGACCAAAATGCAACTGCAGTATATAGATCTTTGTTTCAAAGGCCAAAGCGCTCAATTTACCCTGATGACATTGGTTTGACATTCAGTTTTTCCTTAAATCTCAATATTATTTCACAGTATCTTCAACCTCACATGACAAACACAAATAGGCAAGTTAAAAGGTAAATATGTTCTATTGAAAATGAAAACTGACATACCATTAGATATGAGTCTGTGGTGTCACCTTTCTGCAGCTTCATACATTGATATTTGGGTGCACCTATAATCAGGCATTTTGTGATTTTGGTGCCTAACTATTTAAGATAGGCACAGGCTTTGTCTTGAAATAACCTTAAAAGGAGGCAAAGCATGTCCTTTTTAAAAGATATTTCTCACCTAAGATATTTGCAAGACAAAGTATGTATTCTAGGAAAAATTGATGAGCTACTACCAAACAATTCTCAAAACGAAAAGCCTTAAATCTTGTAATTGGGGTTAGTTTGACCTTGAATGACCCCTAATATCAAAACAAAATATCCTAACTTAGGTTGGCTCCATGAAATGGAAAGATTGTCGAACAACAAGCATTTTGATACCAAACAATGCCTATAATGTTTGGTGTTCACAACTTTTATGATATAAATAGTGGTCCCATACTGGCACTTTCTTACAACTCTTATCTTAAACACTAATTATAGGCATGAATTGCCCATATGCATGTTCCACATCTGCATATTAACTTAAAACTATTTCATTTTCACTGGTAAAGGGTAAACATGTTGGGGAAAAGCATAGAAAGGTATTCTGTCTGTCAATTATTGTAATACTTGAAAAAGAGATTATGTAATGACAAAACACAACTTCTTCACCTAAATCTTTTCTTCAAAACTTTATAGAAAATTGACATTTTGACCTTCATTTGACCTTCATTTTATCCTAGAAAAATTTTATTTTATATTTTACACTGCCTTTAATAGCACATGAAAAACACAATAGGCAAGTTTTAAGGCGTATTCTCCCCATTGAAAATGGAAGCTGACATACCATACATGCATTGAATATGACTCTGTTATGTCAACTTTCTGCTGCTTCACTTAAATATCTGAGTGCATCGGTAATCAGGCATTCTGTCATTTTGGTCCCTAAATATTCAAGATTGGCCCAGACTTTGTCTTGAAATGTCAGAGAATCCTTTTTAAAGATATTTCTCACCTAAAGATATTTCCTGGATGAAATAGTTATTCCAGGAGAGTTTAATAAGCTGCTATCTGAACAATTCAAAGATGAAATACCTTTAAATTATGTAATTTGGGGTTAGTTTGACCTTGAATGACCTCTAATATCACAACAATATACCCTACCCTAGGTTGGTTGCATGAAATAGAAAGATTGTCTTACAACAAGCATGTTGATACCAAACAATGCCTATGATATTTGGTTCTCACAACTTTTATGACCTAAATAGTGGTCCCATACTAACACTTTCTCACAAGCCGCCTTTTAACACTTATTATAAGCATGATATAGCCAAATGCCGCATTCCATGCTGTCATATTTACTTAAGACAACTTCATTTTCACCGGTAAATGGTAAAAAAGGTCTTGGTGGACTATATTTAAGGTAATATATCTGTCAGTTATTATGGTATCTTGGTTTGGAAATTATATAATGACAAAACACAACTACTTCATCAAAAACTCTTCATCAAAATTTGAATCTTTAGGAGAAAGAATGACATTTTGACCTTCATTTGACCTTCAATGACCCCCTAATTTTAGAATATTTTTACCATCATCTTTCAGATTAAAGAGAAAATTAAACCTGATATTTTGATGCATCATCTACTCCATTACGACTGGTAAAACTTAAGATACAGTCATTTTGATTTTCAAATTTTTACCATTTTAGGCCATTTTAGGGGGTTCCAGGTGGGCCTGGTACCCTACTTTGTACCTTAAATCTCTAAATTGGACTTAAAATTCTAATCAATGAACTTTCTAAAATGTTTAACAACTCCACTAAAAGGCATTCCTTTAGAAAAAGTGGCTACAGATAAGAAATACATACCCTTGAAAAAAACTGAGAAGTTTATAAATGGAAACTATAGTTTATGGGAAAATCCCAGATTCTTGATTTGGCAGCCATTTTGACCTTGAATGACCTTTATTACATCATGAGTTATAGTGAGTCATGTGATTAGTATTTCAAAAGGTACTTCTCGTTCAGACCAACATTTTGATACCAAACACTCATCCCTATGTTTTTTCTCAGTTGAGTTATGAATATTTTAGGATGTCTTTCCTACCCTTATACCTATCATTTTGACAATTTTGGGGCCTTTTTGCATATTTTGGGGTGTTTCGGACAAATGCAAAATTGGGGCTTAAAACGGAAAATTGACTTTGGTATCCATCATATTCAGATTTAGCACCATCAAGTTATTCTAAAATCGTTGGCAAACCACTTTTACCCTAAAATGCCTGAAACTCCTTAAATAAGGCCCTTTCCCAGATTTCAGTCCTGACTAATATGTACTATTACTGAAATAGTGTTGCCGAGTTGGGATTAAGTGATACAATGTTATTTTTAGACCAACTATTCATAAATCACAATCACATATGCAGCACACCTGTAAAAAAACAATAAGAGTTCACTGAATGGTACGTAACAGCTGATCCTCAGCCAAAGCTTCAGATGGATGTTGTTGCCTTTGTGGTGACAAGTGATAAATAAACACACTTGTCTTCGATGGAAATCATTCTTGTAGTCCTAAATCTTTGAACAGACGACACCTGATTAGGGGCAATTACCTAAACCGTTCCCATATGCCAAAGATGCCTTCCAGGTAAATAGGTCTTATGCTTTGATGGTTCCCAGAAATAGTCAATGGATAATAGGTAAGGAGTAATTAGCATATACTTACTGTTACTAGATTTGAGATCCCTGTGTATTAACGGCATAGGAGCATCCTCATGAAGGTAAAGCATCCCTCGTGCTATTTGAATTGCCCAATCTACTAGAATGTCAGGTGGTATCTTGCGACCATTTAATACACGATTTAAAGATCCTCCTCGCGCATACTCCATGACAAGGCATAAGTTAGGTGCACGAAGGCAGACCCCTTTAAGGGCTGCAATATTGGTATGATTAAGCAGCCAGAAGAGTTTTGCCTCTTGTCGAACATTTTCCACTGTTACAGATATTGGTTCATCAGGATCCTGGCGAGCAGCTTTGACAGCTACCTCTTCCCCTTTCCATATTCCACGATACACCTTGCCAAAGCCACCTACCCCAATTACCTCTTCCAGGTCCAATTCATCAAATTCCACTTCAAATGGTCGGTCCTGATCAAATCCCTCCGGGGATACTTTGTCAACAACACTTTGTTGGGTGACAAAGTTACTAGGAAATATTCCCACTTTATCATTGACCTTGCCGGTCCACCAACCATCATCACCTGAGATTTTGACATCTTTTGACAACACCTCTACCTGGGTCCCCCTGTGAAGGGTCAGTTCATCATCCCCTGTGGCTTCATAGTCGAAGATCGCAGTCCAGAACGGATTCCTTTCCAGATCTCTGCGGCCCGTCCGTATGGGTCGTCTATAAACCGGTTCCATGGAGGACTGGGAGGTGTTTAGGCTTGGCATCTATTGCTGTTTTGATTCTGTACCTTGTGGACACTAGGCCGTAGCCCACTATCAAGAAATGCAAATACCTCCAGCTCATCAATAGTCCCTGGAAAATCCTGGTGTTGTATAGAAAACGCGTCCAAGATCGGGCATGGTAGGAGAGGCAAAGTACTCGATGGGTTGTTATATCACCTACGATTCCAATATATTATTCATTCTTAGCGTCGAAGTGGCCACTGATCGCCTACCTTTGTCCAGCAAATAAAACGATCCGCCGCCATTTTCTTGTACTTTGACCTTCAACCAAAACAGGGCGCGGTGAAACATGTGATTGGCGGGTTAAGGCACGTGACTGTATCAATACAACAAATGATAGATTATTCCCTAATTGCAATTTTACCTGCGAATTGCAATAAAGAAAAAACAATGCCATGCCAAGTTCTCCGTGACAAAGAGAAATACATCTACTGCGATATTTAAATCGTCCTCAAATCTTGATTTGTATGTAGTCTCGCAATAAAGCAATGACGAGAAAACGACGAGAGCTGATTCAAAATGGCTGCTGTCGACTGGTGGAGTTCGTGTATATATTATGTGTTTGGATTTTATTTTATACAACCTTTATTATAGAGTTAGGTCAATAAGGAGCATGGGATCACACGCGCTAGAAATTCTTAGACAAGGGCTGTGGGCCTCTTTGACCGGAGGATGGTTCTATGATCCACACCAAAGTATATTTTGTAACACCTTCCATCTATACTTATGGCTTTTCCTGTTATGTTTCCCCTTGACCCTTTATCTGGTAAGTCTATTTATCTATTTTTTTGGTAAAATTTAGCTCGATCAAAGAAAATGAATTGCGACTGAAAATAATGAAAATAAATATTTTTTATTTACAGGCTGGTATGACATGCCTTCCAATTTTTGATAACAATAACATGCTTAATTTCTATTTTACTCTCAACTGCAAATGAAAACATAAATATCTTGCATGTTGCAAATAAACTTAGTATATTTCATGCATAATCGAGACAGCTGGATTTAGCCACTGTGTGAAGAACTGGCTTTGTCTTGCTTTGCCATTTTTAAGGTGTACCAGTAACTGGGACTCTCATTACCTCAAAGATGTATGCTCCCTAGGGATAGGAGGATAATGTCACCAGGAAGGAAAATATAAATCATGGGGGCATCATGACTTCGAGCTTGTATCATTATTTATGAATATTTCATGCCTAAAAATGTATCTGTTGTATATTCACAATATCAATATTGGTAACTCATATGCAATATGGCATGCACAGAGAAGTATTTATTGCAGGTGCTGATACAGTTGCAATTCATAGTAATAGTCTAATAAAATATAGTCCAGATTGGAAAGAAGACAAGAAACTCAAGACTTAAGAGAACCTCTGAAACCTGTTGAAAAAATGCTGAATATACTTCCTCCAAACACAAATTAACCAATCCGCTTTGAATGGTTCAATCATTAAGTCATGGATTATTAGTCTAAATGTTTGGCATGCCTGAGTTGCCATTTATGCATATGGGCAAAGTCAAGCAAGAGTTATCATCTAGGGCAAAAAATGAACTTCATCAAACTGTTTGGTGTCTTATATGGTTGGAAAGCTTATAATCTCTAGTTTCTGGATATGTATTTAGATTTTAATTTTTTTTTGAAATAAAAGAGAAATTAAGGATTTATTCAAGGACGTTTTGGTAATCACACAAAATGTTTATAACTAACACTAACCCTACTTAACACAATCTAGTACTGCTGGTCATTTAATTTGATTTAAAGGCTACCTATGCAATTTATGGGTTATTAATAAGACTTATAATCATCCTTTAAACATTCACACACTTTTATGAAATAAAAAGGTGTTTTTTTCATAAATTTAAAATTAGGTGATATGTGACTCCGTAACATGTGACTCCGTAACGCAAAAAACAGGTATTTTTAAATTTTCTAAGTGTTAACCTTAACATAAAAATACCAAACTTGGTGAAAGAAAGCTTTAAGGGACCCCTTTAAATCCAATACAAGTTGTTTCTTGGAAAAAAAATTTTTTAGAGGTTTTTATTGGGAGTGAAATGTGTGACTCCGTAACGTTACGGAGTCACATGTATGTCAAGGGGCATTTAAGGTGTGTAAAACTCATTTCTTTAGAACACAATTTAGTACTATTTTATGACCTTAAGAAAATACATGGCATAATTATTTTCATAACCATGTCATTCTGAGTCTACGCAAACCCATAATCTCACAAAATAAAGAGTTTGTTCTGAGGGGAATTATGTGATTCCATCCAATTCTGCCTCATCCTATCCACCTGTATTTATAACATAATGGTGAGGTAGGTGGATTTGCTAAGGCTGAGGTGTTTAGTTAAAGTCCTGAATGTGATGTACAGCAACTTTCCTTTTAGTAGGAGTTAGTTTTTTGATCATGCTGTCTAGCAAAGCTGCTTCTTAGGCATAGTAGGCCAGACTAAATATATCACCTTTCCCAGTGAGCATGTGGAGTAAGAGGAAGTTTTAGTTTATTCTGTAGTACACAACTTTTCTTTTCCAACAGCTTCTTTTCTTCTCTCTGTGCTTTCTTTTTACCTCTCTTTCTATCTTTCCTACTATTTGTTCCTTTGTCAGTTCTGGTGCATTCTGCTTTTTGATCTGTTTTCTTATCCGATCCTTCACTGCCATTCTCTCATGGAGCCCAGGGTTAGCTCTGATCTTTTCCCTGTTTTTTTGCTTTTCTCGGTGATGGACAATGACATGTTTCCCTCTTGAAATTCTGAATGAATGTGAACTTGAGTGCCTTTTTAAGATTAACCTCATCAATATTCACAATGCAAAGGTATGCACTAATCCAGACAATAGGAAGCCACTAAATAAGGAAGGGCAGAGGGGTGGACCGGGTGGCTAACTGTAAACAATTGGATCAGTTGTAGTAACAGCTGTAGGTAATCCAGTCCCACAGGACAGATCAACTCATATGTTTATTGCTACATGGGAAATCGTACCATTTATGCAATTAGTAACAATGTAGCCACGATTCCAATGTGTAATGTCAGAAAAAGGAAGCGTCCCAGACACCTAACATCCCATACATCCCTATCCTGTTAGCTTGTTAAGAGACAAACCTTTCCTGTCTATACTTAAATACCTTTACAAAGCAGTCCAACAGCACCTCACTATGGTGGAAAGCAGGTGCAAAATAAAATTTTGTCTGATTTTAATACACTTTGTTAGGTCTTCTTGCAAGAAATATTCACTTTTACATTCATTTCTTATATTCATTTGCCAAATAAAACTACATTTGATAGAGTATTGTGCATTAATGTGAATATGTGACTCTGTAACATTTGATGACTGTGACTCCGTAACAACTTAACAGGACTTTCTGTGATGTTTTTCTTAGTAAAACCAGTTTTGGTAACAATTATAACTAAACTATTGTATTATGTTGTTTAAAACAAGTTTATCTATCTACAGATTGAGTTTTCTTTTAGAGTAATTCATGGTAATTGGACCAAATTTAACAACATTTGATAGAGTTTTGTGCATTATTATGAATATGTGACTCCGTAACGTTTGGTGAGTGTGACTCCGTAACGCAACCTTCAGTAATGTTTTTTTCAATAAAACCATTTTTGGTAACAATTATAACTAAATTGTTGTCTTATGTTGTTAAAAACAAGTTTATCTATCTACATATTGAGTTTTCTTTTAGAGTATCTAATTGCAACAGCAAGAAAAAGATAGTTGATTAAAACATTGAAAAACAGGTGGTAATTTTCCGTGACTCCGTAACGGGCATGTTTTTTCACTTTTTAACCATCAAATTTTTTTTTTATGAAAATGAATTTTATACCATAATAAAGTACTTCACAAGCCCTTTCTAACCATATATAACTTTATATCAATGCCTTTTTAATAAAACTGTTATTTAGCAGTGAACAGCAAATCTGTGACTCCGTAACAACTTGACTTTGCCCATATGTTAGTCAAATAGAAAGTTGAATAATTCAATTATCAATAGTGTTTGAAGGTTGTTCCTTATTTTTGGGATTCTGATTTTTAACTAAGTGTGATAACTGATAACAGGTTTAAAGGAAGTGATCAAAAAAACTTGCTTGAAGTTGCTTCAACATAGTGTGTGTATGAATAATACTCTAAATTAAGTGACGTTACATCATCTATATAGTTAAATGGTGTGATTTTTGAAATGACTATATAACATGTGATGTTTATTGATGCCATTCAATGAGTATATACTAAGAATGTAGGAGTCCCTCCTATTCACTGTATTCAGGATCTTCACATCTCATTATGAAGTCAAAATGTATGTGGTACAACTAAGTCCTGTAAGTTTCCATAAGCTCCAAAAGGAAGGGGGAATTTTATGCATCCATAATCTTTGTAGAAGAGTCCTAATAAACTTCAAGACATAGAAAAATGCATTGTTCAAAGTAAACATCTATCCAACATAAACTGGTGGGGAAAGAAAAGATAAGAACACATTTATTGACATTGCATATTTCAGGGAGTTATAGCAGCATTTGCATAATTAACTAGTATATGCTAAAGGGGTGAATTAAGGGAAAGACTTTAAATGACCCTTCTTGATCATCTTATAAAATCATAGTCTTAGCCAGCAGCATCTTGGTTTCATTTGGACACCCAAACCCTCAAAAGTCACCCCTCAAATTATTTTGGGAGTAATTTCTTAAGATGTCATTTTCAAGCATTATGATTGACCCAATATAAATCCCATGACTTTGTATGACTTGGATACTACATGCCTTATTTCAATTTAATATGTTTATGGTTGTAATCTGAATATCTTGGGGTCTCCTGTGAACCAGGCCTCAACGCTAATCGTATAAGTTATTGGCCCTGTAAGTGCTGGCCTGTAGTCCTGACCATCAAGGCCTAGGATCTTACTTTTTTACTGGTCATACTTTTTTTCTCTTAACATTATCAGACTTTTGATGTGAGGGAAAACTTGTTAACAAGAATGTCCCCGAATGTTTACTGGCTCTGTAGGACCAGTGGAGGTATGTTTTAACTGGCCTGAAGCGATTTTTAGGAATTTTTACTGGCCTTGGGGACCAGTGGTTCACTGTTAGTGTTGAGTCCTGAGGACGCCCCAAAATTTTACATTTTGGCAATTTTGGGCACCCAGTTTCTGAATCATGGCTAAGACCCTGTATGCAATTATTATCATCATGGGCGTAAGTCCACTTTAATTCTTTGTATTTCAATTCATAAGCATTGTGGATGAAGGAACAGATTACATATGGAGGTGTTTTTTTGGTAGAGGGAAAAAATCACATGATTCTAGTGAATGGTTGACTTGTGTGATCAACTCTTACTGGAGCAGTATTCTGTATTGTTCATATCATATTGATATGAAATTGCAAATACAAGAAGAAATATTGATATAACACAGAAACTAGATTCATTAAGGTGAATAGTAAGAGACAGACATTGTCAAAAAACATTTGATTCAGGAGGGAGGCTATGGTTAGTTTGTTTGTTCCCTTTATGTATCATTCTGTACTGATTTCCTTTTACTAAATGCTCTTATTTTTGTTTCCATAAACGTAATTCTAATATGAAATAGTCATGGCAACTAAAACATAGCACAAGATAAAAAAAGATGAGTGTACTGTATACATACATGTAACAATTGTTGGCAGGGTCTTAGCCAGGATTTGGAAACTGGGTGCCTAAAATTGGCAACTGTAAAATTTTGGGGCGTCCAAATTTTTAAGGGGGAATACAATATACTCAGATTTCAACCATAAACATATATAGATTTATCAAAATAAGGCATGATATCCTTGTATAATCTCATGGGAATTATATGGAGATGATAAAATTCAATTATATGCTTGAGATTGAAATTTTAAGAAATTCTTGACAAACATTTTTGGGTGTCCTAAGGGGTGCTTTTTAACGGTTTGGGTGTCCAAAAAGACACCAGACGCCCTGCTGACTAAGACTATGATTGTTGGGTATTCTAAGTAAATAGCCCACAGTGAAAAAAACATGCATGAAAGAAAATTAATGACTTGAGATCCTAGAAACTCTCTTGGGCCTCTGCATTTTATAAACCTAGGTACCCCACACATTTTTTAATCAGAAATTCCTCGCTTTTCAATAATAAAGAACCTTTTAAGGTATTGTTTTGTCACCTATTAATTTTACTTTAAGCCCTTATGTCCTGCAGGTTTTTAGCCAGGATTTAGAAACTGGGTGCCCGAAAATGGCAATTGTAAATGTTTTGGGCGTCCAATTTTTCAAGTAGGACTACAATATACTCAGATTTCAACCATAAACATGTATAGACTTATTGAAATATTAAGGCATAACATCCTTATACAATGTCATGGGAATTATACAAGCGAACTTGGATATGACAGGGGGGGGGGGGGGATTTTCAAAGGATTGGGTGTCCAAAAGATGCCCAGACGCCCTGCTACCTAAGACCATGCTGGCCAGGCTAATTAAGATGTAGAAAAATACAGAGGGTTACCTTCTCATACTTCTGCTGGTACAAACTGGCAGGGTCATGTCTCGGAAGGCGAATTCTGAGCCTAGCCTTCTTGAGGGACCTGCTGTGATTCGAGTACCTCACACTCTTGGGATCACAAGTTATCATTAAAGGTCACTGATTTGTCAGAAATATAAGGAACATTTGTTATTGTTTTGCAACCCTAATATTGCATTTTTAAGTTTTGAGGATCTAACCAAGTAGGACAAAATTGGCTTTTGTGAAGCAAAAAGTATTAACATTAAAGAGGTCATCCTATAGCACTCTTTTACCTGCAGCTTTTCCGTAGTTGTGCAATCTCACATAGAACTAGTCTTGTTTTTTATTTCACCCCAAGGTAGTAATTTGAGATTGATAACAAGTGTTCTGTGTTCAGACCTTTATAGAGTGTCACTTTCATTTTGTGTTTGAATGTGGTGACTGCATACCTTGTGTCTGCTCCCTTTGCTGCAGAAATAGGATACACACTTGCATATTGGGAGCTTTTCCTGTAACCACAATGGGATATCTATCTCCCATGATAGTAGTCATAGATACTCAGGACCTGAGGCTTGAGAATAAATCCTCTAGGAAAACCAGCATATTGCATGTGGTGCATTATTTCAGGCTGATGAATTGAAGTACATGTATTTCCTGCCATTTCATCATCCCTGCAATGGCCAAGCTCAATTCTGATATCATTGCCAAATGTTTGTATATAGTACACTTGTCACATCCTGTTATGCGAGGCCCTTAATTATGGTAGATAATGGGCAGCATATTTAAGCCCACAATTGCAAGCAAGATCTCTGCTCATTCATTCTAGATATTCAGAGTATATGCCTGTTAAGTTGCATAGTGGCCATCTACATAAACTCAATGGCTTTTTGGTAAGATGGAGTAAACTTCAGTTTTAATGAGATTGGTGTAATTTCAAACAAGTCAGGTCTTTGCAGCACTTTTGTCATTTGTAAAATCCATAAAAAAAGGTTAAACTTACTGCAATTTGCCATTCTATATTTGATATTTAAACAGGAGGTAATGGATAAGGTTTTTGCATTTAGACAAAAGAAGTTCATAATATGATGTTTCAATGTGAGCATTCTCTGCTTACATTGTAACATGCTGTATGTGATAGTTGATGGAAGCAATTGAGCTATAGCCTATAGGTGAACACATTACTTTGAAAAAAGGGTGGTAACTCCTTGTAGTTGTTCCTTGAAGATGGAGGGGATTGGCCCTTAATAGCTAACCCTTCAGTTATTTCTAATCTGAAGATGTCAACAGAATACTTGTTGATGATTTTCTTCGTTTTAGGATCATACTAAACCCCTCTCCTAAAATAACTGACAGCCTCCCAAGAGGTAGTGCACAAGATGTATTATTACTAAAATTTATCCGAATCATGTATACTTCTATCAAGAGACAGTCATTTGTAGGGTTGGGAATCGGTTGCAATTTCATGATCGATAATCAGTTGCAGCCAACCGATCGATTATTGATCATAATCTGTTCTTCGCACTTTTGCAGTAATTTGGTACTAGAGGTCTAGAGCCTAAATAAAAAGTGATAGTCTATGACAATTACTTGCTATTAGCACCTACCTTAACTTCGTTTTGAAGTGTTTTTGGAGCTTAGTTTCATAGCAAGAAAGGTGACAACTTGCCTGTCATTTAGTTCTTTATTTTGCCACTAGGTGTCACTTTTCCGATTATTATCGATTGCCAGTTTTGTAATCGACTAATCAGTATAAGAGAGGCAAACGATGGATTATCGATTATAATCGATGATCGTCCCAACACTAGTCATTTGAACACACCAGTATATTCTTCGACATTTTGGTGTACTTTTTTATTGTGGTCAGATTATGTTGATAGTCTTGCTAACAATTGCAATAAAGCCTTGTTTGGCTAGTAAAATATCAGACGAGGGGTTGGCACCTTTAAGATTTTATAGATTTTTCTCGATGCTGTATGATGTAACATCAATATTTCTTTAAAGATGCAATAACTTTACCTTATTTTTAACAATACTGCCTGCCTACCCCAGGGACCTAATTTTGTTAAATTTACCACTGACAGCCAGGGGCTT
The DNA here is from genome assembly GCA_963942565.1 of Maea johnstoni. NCBI lineage: Eukaryota > Metazoa > Annelida > Polychaeta > Spionida > Magelonidae > Maea > Maea johnstoni. The sequence continues at coordinate 2,557,448 of OZ012686.1, read as the reverse complement.
AGCCGCCTATGCGTCCAACGTGTCATTTGGACACCCATAACACTGTTTTTTGACAGTTCGGACACCAAAAAGTCTGTCAGAATTTGCTGATGATGACTTTCCTTAGAAGATAGAAGATGTAGAAGCTGTAGTGTCACTTTTATAAGACACACAAAGCAGTTACTGGCCTAAAAAAGCAAAATCTGTAAATGTATAGGGTTTATTTAATGAGCAGAATGTACCTTGTACCACACTTTGGACACGCAAAAGTCTATGAAACCTCTATTTGGACACCCTGTTTCCAAATATTGGCTAAGACCATGCTGACAGCTTCAGAAATTTCACTGTTTAATAAATAGCAAACTACCTTTGAGTTGAGAATTCCAGTAAGTAATTAAGTCAATTTACTTTTTCGGTACAATACTTTTTTTTCCATTCAATATTGGTTTTTAGTATCATATTGAGTACTGGTACTTATCCGTGTATCAGACCCTGTTTATATACATTTGTAATTGAATGTGTGAACAGGACTTTCCAGTGAGATGAATATTTCATATGGTTGAGCTGTGAACACATTCACCTTTATGGCCACAAACAAAGGTCCTACTTGTCAGACAAAGAATGCCTGTTTAAAACGTTACCAAATACTTGCAGAAACAATGGCCCCTCTGTTGAGTTTTTGTTGGCCACTCTCTAGTGCAGTGCCCACTGTGAATGCAGGTGTTTTTGTTTGGGTATTTTATGCGTGCGTTATATTCATTGGGTTTGTGATTTCCATACTGCCTGATACAGGTACACCTGGTCATGTCTGTGATCGATACTTTCCAGGCATGTCTTTTACACTGGTGTGTACATGAGTACGGTTAATAAGGGGACTGGGAATAATGTTATCTGCAGCGTTTTGTCCTGAGGGGTACTTTTTAAGGGTTTGGGTGTCCAAAAAGGCACCCAGACGCCCTGCTGGCTAAGACCATGTTCCTGTATACATGTGCGCTCTTTAGATAAAGATGTGTTTTATATTTATTGTTCTTATAATGCAGGCATTGACATTAACCCATTTATTCTTGCAGCGTTCCAAAACGGCCTTTTTTATGGTACTTTGCTTGAAGTGCACCTATAAGAGCATATTTGCATCTAAGAAATTGTACTCAGAGTTCAACCAACAACTTTCCTTTATATTTTTGAGGATTAATGCCTTGAACCTAAATTATTTGGTCAAAAATAACATACACACTGACAACATTTTTAAGGCAAACACTCTTGATAGGAAAGGGTTTTTGAACTGCTTGTCCGTCACGCAAGCAAGAAAGAGTTGCTTTAATTATGATACCATATTTTCTTGGTAAAATTATTTTGACCTTGCAATTACAATACTAAAAAAAGAGAAGATTTTCTGCTTATAAGCTGCTTGAAAAGCATGTCAACCTCTCAGGTCAACTTAATGTCTAATTTGTCAAGAAGGTCATAATGGATCAATCTGTAGTTCTGGCATTCTGGCTCTCATATTGAGGTTGTCCCTAGAATTGCCTGTCACAGCTGACAAATTGTTATATATTCCTCACGAAAACGTGTGTTGAAAGATGTGTATTAAAAGGAGAAATGTTAAATTTGACCCAAGAATTTCCAGAATTGATTTTTCTAAACTCACAAGTTATTTACTTTTGTATTGTAACTCAAGACTTCACTTTTTGAGAGGAACATCCAGGCATGAAGTGATAAATGAGGATTGAATTTATCAAAGCCTACCCCAAGTTATTTTTTTACCTTTCTTATATCTACCTCAGAAAAAATGTGCTAGCTCAAAACTGAGTTTACCCTGATAAGTTCTAAAATTGCTCACCAGGTGACCACAGTGGGATCTTTCCAGTTCTTTGATCATAGAAGACCACCCATGGCGTCATCTATGATCAGCTACAGAAACTAACATCTAAACATTAAGCAAGAAAAAAGAGGCCAGAAATGAGAAAAGCATTATTCAGCTTTAAACACTAGACTGGGAGCTAATCTAGATTTATCCCCGCAGAATTAGTCTTCGCCAATAGCATGGCAGTTCACAGCATAGTCTTAACCTGCGGGCATCTGGCCCATGATCTGAGGCTCATTTGTACACCCAAACTATCACAAATCATTCCTCAGACACCTAATCTTTTATTGTGAGTAATTTTTTGAAATGTCAATTTCAAGGATGTAACTGTTTGTTTTTTTCACCCGTATATAATTCCCATATTATTTTTAAAGTATATTAGGTCTCCTTTCAATAAGTAATTACATGTTTATGGTTGTAATCTGAGTATATTGTGGTCTCTCTTGAAAAGCAGGATAATCCTGACTAAAACCCTCGCTCACGGCACTTGCCTCTGTCTCTGATCACCATTTTAAATACTAGCCTAGCTGCACTTGCTGCCAAGCCTTGCACGCGTTGTGATGTATTGGATGACCTAGCGGTAGGGGTAGATAACCTTCAGGTGATGCATTTGTGTATTGCATCAAGGGTCAGAATTCCTGGAGCACAGCAATTAGCTGCGGCTGACACTTAACAATTGGTTCAATATGTTATCACTAGGTGGCACTTACCTTTGGAGACTTCATATCAATAATATAGACCTGAACCAATCCATCTAGATAAAAAAAGTGCATATATTCAATGAAATGAATCCGTACTGAAATATCTGATAGGACCTGTTGGCCACATTCTACCATCATATGCCTTCTGTATAATGGTGCTCATGGGATTTTGCATGTCACATGCTGGTGTGATAAAACTGTGCATTGGCAATAAATAAATATTGCATATTTTAACTTCTTTCCCTCCATGAACTTCAAAGCCAATGCTTTATTTATTTATTTGATGTTGGATAATTCCTTATACAGTCAATATGAAGTGGGTTCAAATAGTTATATTAGGTAAAACCATAGAGGAGTGTTCCTAACACTATACTTCTGGGTTTTTTTTACCGAAATGAGAAGGTAGCAAATGTAAAATGTATTCATGGATCCCTTTATTGGAAACGTGAAGTGGCAACCAAGGTATTTTATGTGCTAGGTCTGCTGTTTAGGAAGTGCCACTTAGAGCAGCTCTGTAATGGTGTTCCTCCTCCCTATGCATAGAAATTGCCTCTTTTACCAGCTATTTTCAGCCTACACCAATATCTGGATTTGACAGATAGTACTTAAGTGTGTCTACATTCTACTCCTGTTTCCTTGTGCAAGACATGGAATGAATTTAGGGTCTTAAGGCAGCTTGTGCAGACATACAATCATACAGCAGGGGAAATTTGGCTATTTTTGGAGTATTACCTGTTTGATTGCATAATTTGAGGATAAGCAACTAAATCTAGGAAAATGCACTCATCTCAAGCAAGAGCATTGTTTTGTTTTTACTTTTTTACTCATTAGACTTAAGTCCTGTCTGCCACTAGACAGATCTGCATCAAATTTCCGTTAACCTTTTATTAGGCAAGGTTAATTGTGCAACTGCATTCAGAGTGTGTATTTGATGATACATTCTATCACTTCCCTCAATTGGGAACTGGCAATTTGCATAAGTCAGTTGTGGTCAGTAAACATCTATTCAAAGGGTAATACATAGTTTCTTTGGTAGTGCAATAACATGGAGTTGAGGGATACAATGTGGCATCATGCCTCCAACACTGAAGTGAAAACACAATGCAATAATAATCAGAGTTTGAAAACTTGGCAAGTTGGCATCCAAAAATGCCAATAGTGTCTTCCATTAGACGGTAGGTATTTTCTACAGGGAGCTAGAGTAGAGGCATTGAGTGTTATTTCACAGCTGAGCAGCCGAGGGGAGTTCCATTACCAACCTGCCGGCCAGGACACTCTGCCACTGATGGTGGAAAATCCCAGCCAGCCAGCAGCGCTTGATGGAAGGCGCGTAATGACTATTGAGATGAGATAAGCGTACAGAGCCGTGCACTCACAGAATTGGATTTAGCATGAACTATTGGGCAGAGCGGAGAGGTAATTGAAAAGTGATCAGGTATGGAGGGGAGATGAGAGATTTTTTCTCTGTGCCCGCTCACTGGGGATTTCCATTCCCTGGGACAATGTAGTGGAGACCATTTCTCAGGATCTGTGTCACAAAAATCTGCATAATTGCAGATAAAAGACCATTTTAAAGTAAAGCCACCCGTGCTGTCATTGTTCAATTCTCACGTGTGTGGCTTGATAATCATTTATTGATCATCAGCACACAGGGTCTTAGCCAGGAATTAGAAATTGGGTGCCTAAAATTGGCCATTGTAAAATTTTGGGGTGTCCAAACTTTTAGGGGGGACCACAGTATACTTAGAATTCAATCATAAACATGTTTATAATTATCAAAATAAGGCATGATATCCTCATACAAGGTCATGGGAATTATATGACAATGAAATAATTCAATTATATGCTTGAGATTGACATTTAAAGAAAATCCTCACAAAGAAATTGGGTGTCCTGAGGGGTGCTTTTTAAGGGTTTGGGTGTCCAAAAAGACACCCAGACGCCCGGCTGGCTAAGACCATGTCAGCACATAAGGGATACCATTATTAGATGAATAATTATAAATACTTTGAAAGCAAATTGGTACAGGTTTTCTTGCAAGAGGATAGCCCTGATTGTTTTGCTTAAAAAGCATATATCTATACTGTAGAACACACAATGTTAGCGTCTGTTTATATATAGCGTACATAGCGTGTGGTTCCGCTTCGCTATATATAAAAATGCTGTATTTTTTTCTTACTGTTCTGGCGCTGTCAGCGGCGGCTACCGTCGCTAACATAAAGATGCGCTATGATGCGAAAATTCCCCAATTCGCTATACTTGGGACACGCGTCATATATGTGTTCTACAGTATTTGAGGCGAAAATTATAGTGCATAAGAACCTATTGCTTTGCTTGCAATGTCCATTGTTTGAAGGAAGGTTTAATATCGACTAAATAGTAACTACATGATTAGTGTCATTTGAATACTGTGATTTGTCTTTGATTGATTGAAATTTTGAAGTTGAATGCAGTCTCACTAACCTACTTTATTCTCTATGGGTATTGGAAAATTTATACCTTCCCAAATATTACTCTAAGCGGTGCCCTTTTTGCTGTTAAAAGGTTTGATAATATTTTTAATAAAAAGGGCAGATGCTTGGCTTTTTAGATTCTTTTTTACTGTTAACGTTTTTATTGAAATGTTTAATAAGATAAATGTTGCTGTTCCAAAGTGTGGCTTTCAATAATCGTATGTATCTTTAATCTAATCGAATGTTTAGGAATCGACTTATCACATCCCTGTATTTCAAGAGAGTCTGGCCTATGGATGTTAATTCCTGCAGCACCCAGCTGTTAAACCATAGATCCAATATTGGTAATGACTGAATACTAATGAGCCTGAAATCACTTGTGGGCAGAGGTAAAGGTCACATTAAAAATTGAAGAGGGAGGGAGGCAGCTCTGGTGGTGTACTAAAGTGAGAGCTGTCCAGTATTGCTGGGGCTCAGGGCATTAGCTCGCCTAGAGTTGAGGCTCTCATGTGTGTGTTGTCTGTAGTCTTGTGATGAGTGCTCAGAAGCTCAAGCTTTCGGTCGCTGGGGCCTCCGATCCGAGAGTGCTCAAGACAAAAAATTGGTCGCTCCTAAATTACGAGCTGATGACATTTTGATAGCAACACATGCTTCCGATGCATGTGTGGCTTAGCGATGGCCAAAACTCCGCAATTTGCACCAGATTTCCTGAATTAAAATGTGTTTTCGTAAGTCTCCTTGTCAGATGCAAATTACCCCCTTTTCTGGTGCACCAATTCTCAATACACCGTATGTGTGCCTGGCATGTGCCGGGGTAAGCCGAGGCGCAATGTTGTTTTAAAATCATTCGCCTTAAGACCTTGTTAATGTGGCCGTAAAAATATGGACTCGAGTTTTGGTCGCTAGATTTGCCGAGCGCTTGAGTTCATTTTTTGGGCTGAGTCCCAGCACTAGTTGTCTGTCTTCAGGTTATTCTGTGACCAGACACCAAGTAGTAGAGGTGACCAGGGTGGCCAAATTAGTTTGCATTTATCTCACCAGGTGGATAGACACTGCTAGCTATTAGGAGAACTATATGGGGGCATCTGTGGGCCATTGCTGGTGCTACACCACACTAGTTGGTCACATCTGAAGGGTATACTATTACTTTCCTAGGGACTTAGAGCCCAGTCTAGCCATGAGGGAATAGTGTCAGGCCTGCCAAACCACAGCCATCATATTCTCCACAGCTATCATTAAAATACTGCTTTCCAATCTCCAGTCCTCCGGCAGGGCATGTGACAACCATACATTAGCCTGTCAAAGCTAAACTGGAGCAGTCAGTGTATGTAATGTGGTCAGGTTTGTAAAGCCACTCAGCTCAATCAGAGGGTTAGGAATTTGTTTATGTGCAGCAGCCCCATTATATAGGGGTCTGAAAGTGAGGAGTGGCCTGTGGTTATTAGTTGACAGAGGTCTGTAATTAAAACTGGACTTATCACACAAGTATCAGAAACAAAAACAGTAGCCATATTTTGTTTCTTTTTTTGAATAGTTGTCCCTCTTGGAAAATGCATATCAAACCTTTTTGTTCAGGCAATACCGGTATTCAAATGGAGAAAAAACACATATTCAATATTGCATCCATATTGTATCAATGATTCTCTCCATTAAAATTTGTCTCTAGATGAAAAAAATTGTCATAGGCATGTGCAAAAGGCCTATATTTTGGTGGGGTAAAATTATCTTTGAAGTTTTTCTCCATAGGGAAAAAATTCTTAGAAAGTGCAGTGTTGAATTTCTTAGGAAAATATCCTATCAAGAAGTAAAATCTCTTTGTAAAATATTCCTATTATGGGTGGGGGGAATATATCCAGGATGAGGTGAATATTTACCAGGAAATTTGCTCCCTGGAAACTCTGGAAATTTGTTTCACAAATTACTAGATATTATCAATTAAGTGTGTAAGTGAGTATAATTCAAATACCTACAGGTTAAGGGTATCACTTTCTGTGACTAAGACACACTTTCTTTTGCTGTTTTTCAGACGCTTCCTCCTTCCGTGATAGTGTGGTATTCCTACTGTGGAGTGATCGGTGCTTTATTTATTGTCATCAAATGTATCAATGCACGTCTACACAATATCTTTGACACGAGTGAGGTGTTTGAGGAGACGGCCAGTGAGAACGAGGACAGCTCCGACAAGAACGACGACGATGACAGCAGTAAAACTGACACCGCCGCCGCACCCAAGGGGGCAGCACATGGGTAAGTAAAGAAGTAACATTTATAAGTACTGCTACTCCATATGATACCAATTACTAGGTTTGGGAATCGGTTGCAATTTCACGATCGATAATCAGTTCCAGCCAACTGATCGATTATCGATCATAATCAGTTCTTCACACTTTTTCAGTAATTGGGTACTAAAGGTCTAGAGCATAAATTAAGTGATAGTCTATGACAATTGCTTGCCATTAGCACCCACTCTAACTTCGTTTTCAAGTCTTTTTGGAGCTTAGTTTCATATCAAGAAAGCTGACAACTTGCCAGTTATTTAGTTCTATTTTTTGTCACTAGGTGTCACCTTTTCTGATTATTATCGATTGCCAGTTTCGTAATCGATATATCAGTAAAAGAGAGGCAACCGATCGATTACCGCTTATAATTGATGATCGTCCCAAGTTCCAACACTACCAAATACTGATGTAGAAAGGGATAAAGTATTATATCAAAATATTATGAAATTGACTTTATTACTACCTGGACCACTCAGCACAAAGGTATTTCGCTAATTGTTAGCAAAATTGCTAAAGCTAACAGTTCTAATTTCAACCGATTTAGGTGGTCACTGAACAACAGGCAGTATCGTTCAAAGTATTGTTAGTTAAGTTAATTGCTAGTAAAGACTTAAATAACAAATTTTGAATTTTGTTTATCATAACCTTTTCTGCCATGCCAAGGCTACATTGTGACCATCTAGTTGTCAATGGTGGAGGAAATCGGAGTACCCAGGTATACCACTACCTGACCCTAAGTCACTTGCAACTTAATCACATGCCCTGAGCTGTATTCAAACCTGTGCTATGGTTAGAGACAGTGAGCAGTTAGTGGTTAGACCCCTCAGCTATTAGGGAAGTCCCCCAGATTGCACTTATTCTTTGTCCTCAACAGATCCCTGTTACCATTGTCAAACCTTACTGAACCATTATTGAAAGGCCCAGTAAGATATTGCAAAATCCTTGTAGCTATATTTCTGTGTTAAATGTCTATGTCAAGAGTCCACACCGAGTCTTGATGAGCTACCCTGAGTTGACTTCAGCCCAGATTGAGTTTTGTATGACAACACAGGTTAGAGCCACAAAAGCTGCAGCGCACACACGAGCACCCAGTGTTATTGACTGTCTCCCCTGATGACTGCACTGCCACCTATAGTCTAGTTGTGACATTATGCCTCCTTGTGAGTTAGTAAAGGGGTGGCATTTTGCCTACTAAACTCAGCCTGATAACTAGGCTAGTACTGCTGAAGCATGGCTGTACATATTTCGCTGATTTTAAGGACTGGAGTGCTGAGTGCTGGGGCTCTAGTGTGCTGTGTCATGCAGGTTCTCATATGCTACTACTAGTTTATTGGTGGGTGTGACCCTAAAAGTGAGTACTATGGGTTGGGGGATTACGTGAGGGGACTTTCAGTGAGCAGTCCTTCCCCGAGACATGAGCAATGCACCTGCAGCCACGCTTCTGACCTGCCTCTCACTGGATGTCCATGTTACCAGGCCCCTTTTATAGGAGTCCTCTTTCAAGGACTCCTATAAGCTGTATACTGTTATCAGAAGCTAATCTGGCTGAGGCACACCTGAATGAAAAAGATGATGAAGGGGAAATGTACAGCATCTAGTGCAACTGGCCATGAAGCCCAAAAGGGGTCACTAAATACCATATTAGGCTTGAGAAAGGGATGTATGCTATTGAGTAACACTATATCATTTTACTAGTTACTCATGTTCCCAGGCCCTGCGTCATGCTTACCCACGTAGAAGCTGTATATGAAGGTGGGTGATGAAGGTGGGAGGTGTTTCCAAGTATTGGATTTCAGGTTGTGTACACCTGGATATTTGTGCTCACAGGTTACAAATGCTCTACACACCTAGATATAATCAGTGCATTAAACCTCTGTGAGCATTAAGAAACTTGACACCCAACTACTCATCTCTACAGCATACATTTCAAGGCCACTTTACTGTATAGTGATAAAAATTGAAATTTATCCATAGAGAATGCCCAAGGAGTCATACTTTGCGTATTTGATAATTTTGAAATGAAACTAATTTTTGTCGATGATTGAAATAATCAGCTGATTCTATGCGTCATCATTTAAATGCAAATTAGCTTTACTCTCCAGACGAAGATATTTTAACAATTAGTGTATATACTATTTTTGAGTTTTAAAAAAAAATATCATATTGAAGGTTCAACCCATTCATGCTTGCAGTTCCAAGGTATCCATGTCAGTGATATCTTTGGCACTAGAGTATTTTTCTGAAGATAGTTGAAGGAAAAAAATGTACATCATAATTTGCTGCAAAACCCTCCCTCAATAGAAAGATCCATAGATCCATACAGTACTTCAAGGAGGTCTCCAGTCTTCGATGGGTTATTCTGTGTTTTCCAATCTTAACATGGTTTACCTCTATCAATCTTTCCAGGAATTTTCACTCTGTATTGATTGACCTGTCATAGCATGATCCTAAAATGAAAACGCATGCCAGGCGCCAGTCTGCCCCTTCTATTTTTTATGAGTGTGTTTTTGAAAAGTGGCATGGGATTTTTGTGTGTTAAAGCATTGCGTTGGTTATGTGTGGAGACATCTGTAGGTATTGATTGGCAGATGGGGCCTCTCCTCCATCTCATGGTGCCTAGCTGGCTGCCAATATCTCATAAAAGCCTGTTGAGGTGGCCCTGCATAATAGAGCACTTCTTTGATTAAGTATTCTCGCTCGCTCGCTCATGCTCCCAGACGTCTAGACGTCGGACACATCACGTGTACACGCACGGCAGCAAGATCAGTGCCATGCATTCTGGCCAGACATGTCCATGCTCCTGTGCAACGCCAAACACCCAGGAACTCAAACAAAACCAGCTCATGGTCTATACTATAGGAATTGAGTAACAATGTAAAACTGCTCTTTCTTTACGTAAGGATGGGTTACCTTTCCATCAACTGTGGACCTTAACCCTTCCAATGCTGAGGCTACTTTTGTCCAAAGCACAAGGACGCAACGATTTTTAAAAACCATCTTAACCCTGTCATGTTAGTATTCATTGGATGGCTCTTGCTGAGTACTCTCAGATGAGTATCCATGTGCCAGGGTTTCAGTCATTTTTCAGGTTTTTTGCATCACTTTGCATTGGCCAAATTAGTCACCAGCAGCACAAGGGCTAACATAATATTTCCCTAGGCATTACTTGTTATTTGTATGTTTAAATCTTAGTTAATTAAGATAATCTTGTTTAGAATTTATCAGAGGAACAAACTTTGAGTTTTATGATTTTCTTATCTAGTGACAGTCTAAGTGTCATTTGGACACCCAAACCCACAAAAATCACCTCTCAACTTACCTCAAGACACCCATATTTTGGAGGGGAATAATTTCCCAAAATGTCATTTTCAAACATATACATGTACATGCAATTGAATTTTTCACCCCAACGTAAATCCCATGACATTGCATAAGGATAGTATGCCTTATTTCAATAAGCAAACAAATGTTTATGACTGGTTGTAATCTGAGGCTATTTTGATCTCCCTTGAAGAAAGGATACCCCAAAATTGTATAAAAAGCAATTTTGGACACCCAGTTTCTAAATCCTGGCTAAGACCCTGCACCCAGTTTCTAAATCCATGCTAATACCCTGTCTAGTGACAAGAGAAAATTTTGGCATAGTGGCCTAAATAGTAATGGTAGCAAACAATCAGACAAGACTCAACTTCAAGCAGTGTCCAGTATGACTGATATTAAAGCCTTTTTGATTCCCTGATTAGGTAGAGTGGCCAATGATGTTAGGATACCTTGAGGGAACCACAATCGATACAGGAAAAACTAATGTGCTCTCTCTAGGAAGAAAGTAGCCTGGTTCTCAAGCCAAATTAGATAGGTATATCGCCACAACTGTATTAGAATGTCAGTAGGTTTGATGTCTCTATCCAACTAAAGAAGTGCAGCACAGTTCCTTGGGTTTTTCAATTAGAAACAAACAACTCTACTGGCCCCTCCCTGTTGATTAATAAAGAAATAATCCTGGACTGAAATCAACTCAGGGTAGATGATTGAGACAAACAGTGATTGAAAACACAGGCTTTTAGCCAGTCTAGTAATAAAGCAGGGTGGCTGCTGGTTGTCCTTATATAGGGAGAGTCTTTGTGCCATGTAACGAGTGAGAGGGAGATGGGAGCACTTGACACCAGCTGTCTGACGGTGGATACATTGAATCAAGTTAATGTCATCCCGCTGGTGTTGACATACCGTGAGGTGGAGAAAACTGGCTCCTCACTCCTCAGCGTCCAAGTGAAACGTGAGCTTGGTTCATCCAAGTGCAAACCAGTACTGCACCGACCCACTGCCACGAACATACGCACATACAGACTCTCTCTCGCCACTGCGGAAATAGCCCTAGCTCTCCCCACACTGGTGAATAATTAACAGCAAGCTGTTGCTGACTTGTATTTACAGTCTCATCCGAGAGGAGAGATCTCCCCCTGAGCTATCTAGACTGCTTCACTTAAGTACACCTTGATAAACAAATCATCAGCTGCCTTTCAAGCTGCGGGAAAAAATGTGTACTTTAAATTGTATAACATATGATGTCACCCTGTACCTCAAATGCTCTGTCATGTGTGAACTTTCTTTTAAAAACTCATCAGTCTATTTCATCTATTAGATTCTCTCTTATAACGATCATGTTGTGCCCTAAATGATAACATTAGACATTTCATAGAAAAGAAAATCTGCACTTGATTGAATAGAACATACTCACATACTCACATACTCATATTATGAATTAGTGCCATACTGATGGTGCATGAGTAATGGCATCTGATAGTAGTACGATGGATTATTTGGCATTCTTGTAACTGGTTTTCAAACATACAGATTTGTCTTCTTATCAGGGACTTAGCCAGTACCTGTCAAGGTCGTCTTTTGGACAGGTAGTTTCCTGAAAACCGCCCTTTTGAACAGGCACAAATTTCTTAGAAGAATTTTCAATTCTGATTTTATAGGGTATGAAATCGAAGACTTCCACACAAATGATCTTCTAAGATCTGACTGAAGTGTAAATTGCCCTTTTTGACACAATAGGCTATTAATTGTAGTTAGTCTAATAATCTAAATTGGCTGAGTAGCTAAATTTTGACAGGCAGTAATTTTGAGATTGTTGTTTCAGACAGGCAATATTAAAATCCTGACTAAGTCTCTGGTTCTTATATATCACAGTTATTGTTTGAAAAGAAATCAAAGCCTGCAACAGCCAGACAGCCACATGGGATGTATCAATGTTAGTTACTATAATCTTCAATAGGTGGCACTTAATACTGGTGATGCATGGTGGACTGTGTATTATATATATACACGTAAAACTTTTGATACAGGGCTATCTTGTATGTCCAGTCTAGAAATCCAGGTTTTAATGAAATGTTCAAACATGTATTGTTTTATTCTAATTTTCAGCGAGACGACTGATGGAATTAATTTAGTAGAGTAAATTTAGTACAGATTTAGTACAGGGCTATCTTGTACGTTCAGCCCAGAGATATCAGCGTGACGACTGGTGATGCATGGTGGACTGTGTGTTATTTGTATACACATAATTTTCAAAGATTTAGTAAACTTTTGATACAGGGCTATCTTGTATGTCCAGTCCAGAAATCCAGGTTTAAATGAAATGTTTAAACATGTATTGTTTTATTCTAATTTTTAGCGAGACGACTGATGGAATTAATTTTCGAAGATTTAGTAGAGTTAATTTAGTACAGATTTAGTACAGGGCTATCTTGTACGTTCAGCCCAGAGATTATTTTGTATATCAGCGAGACGACTGATGGGATTGAGATGGCAGTATTTTATGAAATGTCTAATCATGTATTGTTTTATTTTGTATTTCAGCGAGACGACCGATGGCATTGAGATGGCGGTATTCAACCACTCTCAGCCGTCCAGCATCACGCCGCCTGTGGAGTGCAGCTCTCGTATCTCCATGGTGAGTCGGGAGAGCGGCAGCGGGAGACTGGGACCCGCCGACAGCATGGAGTACATCAACAGACTCGTCAAGGACAACCTCAAACCCAGAACTAGCTCATTAGGTATGTACAACCCAAACTAAGAAATACTTCATGAGATAGGTACACAATATGACAAATTATAGGTTCCAGACTACTAGTTCAATAAGTTGGCACAAAATTGAAAAAAACAACTTAGTATGCACATTAGAGGTTAAAATGACCAGAACTTGGAACTTATTCAGTAGGTAAGTACATAATAGAGCCAAACTGATAGCTAGTTCACTAGGTAGACCAACCTGTACAAAATAGCCCAAAACTGATCACTTGTTAATTAGGTATGTACAGAATAAACCAAAACAAGGAACTAGTACAAAATAGACCAAGATCAAGAACTAGTTTATTAGGTAGGTATTTGATAGAAAGTTCTGTGTATTCTTCAGAGTTTACTGTCTAACAAATTTGCATACTCCTATAATATGATGGTTATTTGTAAAATTTATTTATCTTCAGTTTTGACAGCAGCTGTGTTTACCTGGGTATCGGTTGATCTTCTGTATTCAAAACATATGGTAGCATTTATGCAATGAATTCAAGCAGTGCTGGTCATCTTAGGGTCTTTCAATTTTAAAAGTAAAAAACCTATGCACATCTAAAATGGTAATGTGATTTTAATTTGTTTATGGTAACATGGGTAAGTATGTAACTGTATTCTTGAAAGCTAGCCACTGAAGCCTGTACGTGTTAGGTGATATTTGGTGTTGTTCTTGTTTTAGATCTAAAGGTGGATGTCCACCGCAAAGACTCCCAGAATAGTGGCAAGTTAGCACAGAGCTGTGATACTATCAGTGACGGTGCTCCCAGAAGTAAAGAAGGTCAGTTCTATTTTACACCTCAAGGTTCCAACATAAAACTCAATAACAATTCCTATTTTAACAGGGTTTGAAAAATCTCACACAAAACAGTATACCAGTCCTTTTTAACTTGGTTCAAAAAACCTCACTCAAAACTGAATACCAGTTCCTTTTTTAACAGGGTTTGAAAAACCTCACACAAAACTGTATACCAATTCTGATTTAACAGGGTTTGAAAAACCTCACACAAAACTGAATACCAATTCCTTTTTAAACAGGGTTTGAAAAACCTTCCACAAAACTGTATACCAATTCTGTTTAGCGTGGTCCGAAAAACCTCACACAAAACTGTATACCAATTCTGTTTAACTTGGTCCGAAAAACCTCATACAAAACTGTATACCAATTCTGTTTAACGTGGTCTGAAAAACCTCACACAAAACTGTATACCAATTCTGTTTAACATGGTCTGAAAAACCTCACACAAAACTGTATACCAATTCTGTTTAACGTGGTCTGAAAAACCTCACACAAAACTGTATACCAATTCTGTTTAACGTGGTCCGAAAAACCTCACACAAAACTGTATACCAATTCTGATTTTACAGGGTGTGAAAAACCTCACACAAAACTGTATACCAATTCTGATTTAACAGGGTTCCAAAAATCTCACACAAAACTATATTCCAGTTCTGATTCAAGGATATTATGCCTTATTTCACAAAGTAAATACATGTTTGTGGTCATAATATGATGATGTTTGTGGTCTCCCTTTGAAAAATAGGACGCCCAAAAATATAAGAATTGCCAATTTTGGGCGCCCAGTTTCAAAATCCGTGCTAAGACCTAGACTTTTAGGTATCCTCCCAAGATATCTGCAGATGTATTTATTTTGTTATGTATTACAGCCAAAGCTATAAAATATCTGCCTATTTTGCTTTGTAGTATTAGACAGTGCAGGTTCGGGCGGCAGTGTTCTGCCCTCTGTGCCAGGCAGCCTGGATATAGTGGTAGTGGAGGGACCAAAACCTAAAATCATCTCAACTGTGATCACACCAAGCCCAACTCCAGGTGAGCAACACTAGGGAAGATCTGAAAAACACTTCCTTAACAAGGCTTATGGGCTTAATTTGTCAATATAGGTTTTAGCATGTATTAAAGCCTACATCATTTACCTCATAATCATAGCAAATGGGAATGTCTAGGCAATCACTGGGACCATCTATTACAGAGGCTCTCATAGGCTTGCACACAAGCAGGAAATGTTTTTGGCCCTTTTCTTCATATAGGAGACACCAAAAAATGGTAGCTTCAAATAAGCATTTTGTGTATCAAATTAAAACATCACTTAAAGACGGACCTATTCAAAACCAAATGCTTTAATTTAGAATTTCGATCATTGTCACTTTTTCTGCCATATTCAGGCTAAATCGTGACTAGCCAGTTTTAAATTCTGGAGGAAACTGGAGAACCCTGAAAAAACAAACACTGTAGAATTTGGATTAAGGGTATTTTCACCTATTGGACCTGAACATGTCCAATTCATAGGACAACAATGTGCAACCAGGTCTTCTATAGCATTAACCAGATTTCTTTTCATCTAACGAACCCCTTCAAAGTGCTTTCTCAATGAAATACTTGTCTACTTTATGTCGAGAATAAAATTGATTTGAAATTTTGCTATTTCTTACTTGCATTTCAGAACCGGATAGAAGATTAAGTAAAGCTCCATCATTTAAGTCTGACAGAAACAATGGTAACAAAGTAGCCGACAGAGGTAGCAGGTCGTCATCAGAAATCACCACATTCAAGGACAGTTCTGGCAGTTTGTCCCATAGTCAAGAGACGGTGAAAATGGCTGGCACTCCACCTGGTGGCAGCACTGCAGACTTATCGCCCAAGTCGGGTGTACGGCCGAGAAAAAAGCGGCTGGCCATGCGTAGGGCAAAGAGTGCTGCTGAACCTCTCCCTGTTGGAGAACCAGATAGAGAGGGTTCAGGAAGTGACACACAGACAGACAGCCAGAAGCAGGATGTGATTCTTAGAGGGAGGCCGCGATATATGTCCCTACCGGAGCGAGGCCCCGCTAGAGACTCGGATATTGTTGTAAATAGTGGAAATTTTTATCCGGAAGTGAAATTTGTAAATCCTAGGTTAGAAAAGTTAAAAAACGAAGAAGGTGTAATTCCGCCAACGACGAAAAAATCATCAGAGTTCGGCGACGCCCACTCTGAGCTAGGAGCTGTAGGAGGATGTCCTGATGAAACTGCACTTTCTCCCAAGCTAGAAATAAAATCTGATGAGGAGGCTGACACAGGAGAATATAAACAAAGGACTAGACCGCACAGGTCACGATCTTTAAACCGAGTGCGGAGAAGACATTCAAATAGACTGCAGACCAGCCATGACCAGGAGACGGGGGAGCGCTCATTAGAGTCCTCGCCCCGAGAAATGGTCAGGTCGTCTCCCGAGGGCATTTCATTTCGAGGCTCCTCCAACCCCTCGAGCCGTAGCAACACACCTAGTTCATTTTATACCCCAGAGTCTAGTCGCAAATCCAGCATCAGCTGCTCCTCAGACTACAGCACGAGTCCTGCCTTCACCTCCACGGGCGACGCCAGCCCCGCAACACTACCAAAACCCCGCTCAATAGATATACCTCTCAACAAAAACGAACGCACAGACTCCAATCAAACCTTGACTGAGCAAAATGTGAACGCCCTGAATGGAAACGGCAAAAATAAGATCCTCCCATTTTTTAAAGTGACTGGTTTTTTAAGTGGTAACCATGGCAGCCAGGATAGCAGTAAGAGCCAATCACAGCAGAGCAGCATGGTTGGTCTTGATTGGCTGTTTCCCACAGATAGCAGCGAATCAGGAACCTCTGGTAAGTTCACTTTATTACCTTGTTAAAGATGATGGTGCACATTCGAAGTGCCCCTAGTGAGTAGCTAAGAGCTAATCTACTTATTAATTATTGATGGAATTTTTATGCGAAGTGTGAAAAAATGCTGGTGTCAGGTGAAAGTGCACTATTGTCCATCATGTCCTGCTATTAAAAAGAAGTGTTCTTAATTTTGATACTATATTTTAAGAGCCATCTTTTAGTCATCAATCAGAGTTTCACAATGTTACGTTATCTTTTTCTACATCATAAAAAACAATAACATGATAACCCCAGTAAAATATGATGCAATGAAATATTGATATTGTGAATAGACAAATAGTTCATTTCATCAAATGTGCAAAACTTGTTAACAAAATATTTATCTTTGTATCTACTTACATTTGGAGAATGTAACTTTCACCTGTACGCGTGCACTATAGGTGTTTGATGATAACTGTATATTTCCTTATATGCCTATGTCACTTTCGGGTTTATTCATATTGTGAGAAAACGTTTTCCAAATCTACATTAGAGTATTTCATTTTTTTTCCTATATATGCTCATGTCACTGTCGTGCTTCTAAAAAAGATTTGAATGTCTTTAAAAATGTTTTTAGAGTTTTTCTTTTCTTCCTTATATTCTTGTGTCACGGTCAAGGTTTATGAATACTGTAAAGAAGTTTGGATGTTCTTAGAGCATGCTTTATTTCTTCTCCAGAAAATACCCACTCCCGTACAGAGTCTGTGGATTCCTCTAGCACAGTGACCAATGAGGACGGAGATAGCAGCGTGTTTAGTGACCTTAGTCCGGAGAGAATAGCTGTAATGCAGATGATGCAGCAAGACCCGCACCAGCCCCCGCTACCCCGCAGTAGCCAGCGGGGGCAGGGCGAGGGGGAGGAAATGGAGCCCCCTGTGCCCCTCCCCCGTAGCAGTAGTCTGGAGGGGCGGGTGGACGACCAGTCCCTGCAGGCAGAGAGATCACAGCGGCCTGCACCGCCCAGGCCAGAGGCCAGCGAAGAGGCAATACAGAGGAGTCAAGGTGCTATACCCAAGAAACGAACTCCCAAAGTTTCAGACCAATCAAGTAAGTGTATTATAATTATATATATATTGAATAATTCCAAGATGATTCCTTGTCTAGCATATCAGGTAAGCTGAGTCTGTGTGATAATTGATTCATGCTTAAGTTAGTTGTAGGTACTAAAGCTGAACATGACCAAGACCAGATATAAGCGTTACTGATGCATTTGAGCTGAGCCAGTGTTACCTTCATATCTGCCGGCGGCTTATCAGGATTATTGCTTTATGCTTCAGTGTGTTGTGCATATTACAGTGAACATGATCAGGACAGTTTTCCACCAGCTATTACTGATACCATTGCGCATAGTCAGTGTCTCCTCCATATCTGCTGTTTGACTTGGATCATTTTATAATGCTCAAGTTTGTAGTGTATATTACAAGTAAAAATGACCAAGACAGCATTAGATATTACCAATACCATTGAGCTGAGTCTGTGTGATTTTTATATTGTGCTCAAGTTTGTTGTATTTATTGCAGGTGAAGATGACCAAGACAGCATGGCACCAGATATTACCGATACCGTTGAGCTGAGTCGGCGTCTGCTTGAGATCCTGAGTAAATCAGATCCCGCGGAATGCGAGGAGGAACTGAAGAAACTTAAACAGGAACTCCATGCGCGCAGTAAGTACATGACTCATGCCTGGATATCTCAAGGGAAGGATGGACCTGTGGAAACTTTGAAAATAACTGGAGTTTTGAGGGAAAGTTGTATTTAGAGTTCTAAAGACATCTCTCAATCAAATATTTTTGGAGAATTGCTTTTGTTAGAGAGATACCACCAATATAGCCAGTCGGTTTTGGCTGCTACAGGCATGAATGAGATAAACATGGGCTGTGTATAGGGCTAAATATCAGTTATTCCTGATTTCCTAATGCATCATTCCATCATGGGATTTGAAATCTCCTTATTTGTAGAGTATATTTTCCTAGGAAAATGTAAATGACAGGTTGCAAATACTGTATCAAATCCACAATTAAGTGAATATTTAAATGTTTTCACAGACTGTTTTTGTGTAGGTTAGATTGTGCATGTAGTGGATTATAATGGATTGAGAAACTTCCTTGCATTTTAAAAAGGATTTGTATGACTTAAAATCCCACTTCCCACTTATTACATCACTCAAAGCTCAAAACAATCAGTATAATGTTTAGATGTTACCAATTTTCATTACAGTCAAACAAACTTGGTTACAAGTGTGTGTAATTGGTTGAGTGAGATCATCCAAAGAAAAAATGCACTTTGAGCGACTTACCGTAAATTCTCGCAAATCTGGGATACTGGGATTTTATTAATTACGATTTTCGTTGGCTGATAGTGGCTAAATTTTGCGAAAATAGCGATCAAAGCTCAGACACTGTTGCCGAAATTCGCCGAAATTATCAATTGAGACGAAAGCTAGATGGAAAATCGATAGCTAACTTCATACACAATTTTCCCCCACAAAATCATTATTGTCCACCTACCTGACTTGTCATTCCTCTGCTATATATACTAATAAAGTAACTTGCCTCCCTTGTATGTTGTTTACTTGTTTATTCTTGCCGCCACACACCAATTACTCATTGAATTATACTTGTTGACAAGTCTTATTTCAAAATGGCGCTGCCCAAGCTATATGCCACTCTCCACGCAGAAATACGATACCTACTTTCGGTTTCGTAAAGATCGTGTTTTGACGGATATGGGCACTAGAAACGAGCGTTCATAATCTAAAATTAATCGCAAACTTTGGAAATGTTTCTTTCTTATATCAATGAAATTTACTTGGTTGCCGATATTTGATGAAATGTGTCCTAGGATGGATCGGGGGTGGGCAAAATTCTGCAGTAATTATTTTGTAAATGAATTATAGTGGCCGAGATTCCTAGGGTGGCCGAGATTTGCGAGAATTTATGGTACCCATTTCTTCAACTCGACATTGCTATGCAGGAAAATCTGGTTGTTTAGTATTTAGATATGTTTGTCAACTTTGATGTCTAAATGTTGTGTTTCTTGCAGAGAAACTTGACTCCACCCAGACCAGTATGTCCAGCACAACAGAGGAGCCAGATAGCAGGAACACAACAGGCACATCTGCGGAGTGTAAGTACATGTACAAGTAGATAACAACTTTAATAATCTTACTTACTAGGAAAGTACATCGATGTAGGTGATGAATATTATATTCTTACATGTCTACAAAGTCTATGATTGTGTTATCTTGCGTTTCAACGGTGGGCTGTAAGTACATATAGTATTATAAAGCTAAGAAAGATATTCCCTTACATGCTTTCATGTTCCAATAATATCCTACAAAACTTAAAGTTATGTGCTGATTGAATGCTTTAACCTTGCTGAAAGATATTACTATCATATTAGATAAAGAAAAAAAGACGTTCCTTCTCTCTAAAGATTGTAATAAGTGAACTATTACATCTATGCATGGAACAACTTATGTTTGTAAGATCTTGTCTGTGTCTGTGTTGGTAGCTATATCTTTTTGTTGTTACAGTATCTGACCCGAGCGGTAACGGTGGCGCTCGTCCCAAGCTCCGTGCACGACGCCGCAGCACCAACACGACGGAACACCCGAGCAGCAGTCGCGAGTCGTCCGCCTCCAACCCCTCAGAATCCTCAGCCCTGCTGCCCTCTCCCTCCTCCTCCTCCACCTCCGCAGCCGCACAACCAGCACAACTAACTAACACAGAAACAGAGAAAAGGTACGTGAAACTTCTATGATTCTTTTCTTTAGAAAAAAAAGAACTAAGCATTTTTGATCTATTTTGATTTTGACCAAATAAATGTCTATTTGACGGAAGAAATATGTACATCTATACCTGTTATTCAATTTGAAAATTTCTGAATATTAGTGAAGAATCTTTTTCTGAAAAAAAATGACTAACAACTTATTTTCAAAATGCTTGATTGAATTATGGCTCACGTATGTGTGACCTGGAACTGTTGATTATCATCACTTTTTTCGGTCATGACTAGCCAGTTGTTAATGAGGTAGGAAACCAGAGTACCGTATGTGGGGAAAACCATCTAACCTTCAAGTACCTGGCAACTTTCTCATATGCCCAGAGCAATATTTAAAATGAGCAATGTTGAGACTACTCAGCTAACTGTGCTGGCCCCTTGTGATCTTATTGTTTAACTGAGGGGTGGATAATATGACATGCTATTCATTGGATATGTGAAAAACAATTATAACTTGAACATGTTGAAAAAAACGCTTCTTTTCTATTAAGTTGGAGCTTAAGACAATTGAGTGTTAGTGTTTGTGTATTGTCTGTCAGCAGTGGTCGTAGACGCAGGAGGAGGAACAGTAGTCGCAGTAGTCGAGGTAGTCGCAGCTCCTCCAAGAGGAGTTCGTTTCGTGACGGCAACTCCCCGTCCTCCACAGCCTTAAACTCCATACTCAACAACTCCAAGCACCTGCGCCACATGGCCCGCACGCACGACGACACCACAATGGGAGCCGTGCACTGCTTCCAGGACGAGTATGGTGAGTCCTCACTACACAGCTAGTGGTTTGGCATCATTAGATAGTTGTTAATGCTTGTTCCCTATGGTTAGTAAATGAATAAAATTTGAAATCTCTAATCTTTGCTTTATCATTTTAAGTCAATGCAGTAACATAAAAAAAATATTGAAATTATGAAAATCTTAAAGATACCCATTCATATTTACTAAATGCAACTTCTGTCAGCCCATGGTGAACATAGACATGCTTGAAGGGTGAAATAAAAGTTCAAGGACGTTTGATGGGAGGAGATTTTTTGTCTGCGTTCACGTTAGATAGAAGCTCCCAACTCTGCCAACTTGATAGATAGATAAGCTATATATCAAAGAAATGATTTAGAAATAATTTTCACCATCAATATGTTATATATTTGATTGTCTGCAGCTTGATCATGAGACTTGTTTTGGATTCCAGGGAACTGGTTGACCTATACATTTGAGGAAGGAAGCAGTGGTCTGGCCTTGGGTGTCCTGGAGAAGACTCCTGTGGACAAAGAAGGTGGTGATGCCAAATGGTAGGCACTCATTGCTACACTGATAGTGTGGATCTACTGTATACAGTGTTACTTTGGTGCTTAGAAAGTAATGCGCTTGGCCAGCAGCTTAATTTTTACGTAGGGATGTTGAATGACAAGCTATCACATCAGCGTGTTGATGATACTAGCATAGGGATATGATGTCCAAATATGATGCGCATTTCAATAAATGCAGACTCCAGGGGTGTGCAAAGCATGCATTAAATAAACTGCAGCAATATTAACATGATATACAGTATATTAATTGCTTTACCTATTCAAATCATATCTAAAACTACAAAGACCTCACTCTTTTGAGAATACCCTCTTTGTTACAGCATTTTTTGTAAAAATATTTCATATAGAAATATTAAGCACAAATAAAGATGATTATCTTTTAAAATTCTTACTTGAATTAGTAATTATTTTTAAAGTAAATAGCCCCTAACTTTACTTTTCAAGGGTAATTCGCAATATTAATGGATTAAATTTATCTTGTTGGATGAATGGAGGACGCAATGGTTTTCATTTTGATTTTGATTCTCCTAACTCCCCCTACCTAAAAATTAGAACATCCCATATCCTTCTAAGTATGGAAACTGAAAATTATTTATACTCACTAACTTATCATTTCTTTGATATCTTAGTTTGTTGCCACTTAAGCATACTATAATCCTTTTCTTTTGCTCCCTCTAGGGAATCCAGCACAGATGAATCTGGTTCGACGGTTGTTCTGGACACCCCCAAAGGAGCGTCTCAGGAGAGAACAGAGCGCCCTATCATACAGGAGCCGGAGCAGGAGGCTGAGACGGACCGCATCATGGAGCGGTTACGGGAGCGAGACCTGTGGCCGATGGCTCGGGCGCGGCATGAGCACATCCGTCTGGATCTGGAGCTGCCCGAGACCATGCGCAACCAGCGCAGTCCCCTGCAGAGCTACGTGGAGTCTCTCTTGGAGGGGAGGAACCGCGCCATCCCCGACGAGAGCAGCTCTGATACTGACACTAATACCACACACAATATAACCTGTCTAGAGGAAAAACCTAAGCATTATTACAAGTTCTGGTACCTGCCATGGAAATATTCTAAGATACGCTTTGATAGGCTAGCCCTATTAGCACTATTAGATAGGTAAGTTTAACAATTTTCATATTAGTCACACACAAAGGAAAACACTTATATGTATATTGAGTGGAAATTATTTTCATTCTCTCAAGTCTTTAACCCATTCACTCTCAGAGCGGCCAAAACAGGCCTGACAATTTTGGAAATATTTCATTTACAAAGTCATTTTCTGGAAAACATTTGGAGGAGAAATGTTGTTCATAAGCCAAACATTAACTCTCCGTTAAATATTTTGTGAAATTTTGCTTTGATTCTAAGCTATTTTCAAAAGTATGAGAGTAGCAGACAACACTTTCTAGAGGAACTCTGAGTGTGAATGGGTTAAGATCTGTCATGAGGTTCCTGCCTTTTGATTAGCTCTGTGGATTATACTATTTTGCTCACGACAATAGAATCAAGCTGTAAGAGAATTGATCCTTGTATTATTATTGAAATTGGAAAAATGATATTTACTTCTGGATTACTGCTTACTTTTGAGCAACTTAACATCATTGCTTTTTAGTTCCTATTATGTGGAATTTCTTTGGTGAAACCTTTTTTTGGCAGGAAGAGATTCCTCTCGGGAATTTTAATTATCGTCACTTTTTCTGCCATATTGGGTCTAAGTTGTCACTAGCTAGTTGTAAAGTGTGGAGGAAACTGGAGTACCTGGCCAAAAAACACTGCCTAACCCAAGTCACTACTAATTTTCTACATGCTGATTCCTCTCAGATGCTGCAAGTGCATTTTTTATTTTGTGTATTTCAGAAATGTGACGTTATTAGAAAACCTTGTTGCAGTACTTTTAGCAGTGGGAGTCGGCATCATTGGCTGTGTATTATTATCTCTAGGATTCTTCAAAGATTTCTGGATTTTTGTCTTCTGTCTTGTCATGGCTAGCTGCCAATATTCATTGATAAAAGTGAGTATAATCACTGTGTAGTATCATTGTGGTGTAGCCCTTTATCTCTAAGTGTTAGTGTGCTCTTCCTTATCAGAGTCGTGAAGAAGCCAAACTGTGGATATTGTGTTTTTGATTAACCCTTCAAGCTCAAGAAGCACACATTGGCACCCCTTTATGTACTCTGTACCCTGGAACACCAAAGAACTTAAGTCTTGTAACTCAGCAAATTTACCGCTCAAATAGCTAAAATGAATTTTTTCATTATCAATCTTTTCTATACTGATTTTCATAATGCTACCAAGGTAGAACCACTAAAGTGCACTTTGCCGCCAACCAGAGGGGTCAGGCTCAAAACCGCTTGTGGGGTCTGGTAGTAAAAACAGCCACTGTTATCCATTTGTTCTGTCAAGAATGCCTTGTTTACAAAATATTGACAAATATGTTGCACCATCATGGTTGTATTTAGTGAAATGGTAATAAATCATGTATGTGTGTTATACACATCCTAAAAGTACTCAATCCTTTGATATGTTAATTTAACACAAAACAAAGAAGGAAACACCAATGTGAACATGCTAACTAATGATATGGTGTGTAGGAGGTGCCTCTTATCTTATCTGTTTGTTCTTTGTTGAAGATTCTGAGTACCAGTTAGCTGCACATCTTTCTAATTAAGGACAATAAAAGGTGTATCTGATGCCCATTTCTTTTCATTGTCAGTTTTCAACCTATAACTAGAGATATCTGGTCGTTCTATGATAATCTATTTGTATATATCAAAGATCTGCACTTAGAGGAAGTCATTGTAGCCAGAGATATTATTCCCCTACCAATTTAGTTTCAGGCATTATAAAATGCAATAAAGTTTCGCTTGACTTTGACAAGATTTATTGTCATTTACACTTTGTAATGTGTTGTTGTTTTTCTCTCTCCCCAGAGTGTACAGCCAGATGCAGCATCTCCCATGCATGTAAGTATCACAAGAGGCTCATGATAGATCTTAAACCAGAATACATGTATAAACGAAAAAACTTAAAAGTTCAAGCAATTAATTCTGATAGTCAGCCAAATTTTGGCTGATAAAAATGGATTATATTTTTAGAGTCATCTAGTGTTGATAAAGGTAAAGGTATTCGGTTTAGAGTCTTGTATCCACCAAAATGTTCACACGGCCTTCCTTCCCTAGCAGGCACTGTACACACGGAAACCATTTCAATCCCCCGAGGGATATTCCGGAGCAGCTGGCAGCATATAGTGCCCAAGCTCTAAGCACTGCCTTATTTATGCTAGGTACCATTTTTTCAGCTAGGTGGACTGATGCAATATGGAATAAACTGCCTTGCCCAGAGGACAGACCAAAGTGCCCTGGCCGGGAATTGAACCAGTGATCTACCGATTACTAGTCCGACACCTAAACAACTGAGCTACTTTGTCCCCATTTACTTTGATATCTGAAGACAGTGTGACTGTTATTCCCAAAGTCTGAATAAGAGGTCTTTGCAAGTGTGAATTTGACTAATCTCATTTGTCAGTACAGACAGGCAAACATATTTTATTAGTTCGGAATTATATGAATAGATGTATTGTGTTTTATATACATATAGGATATTGATTGGGAGAACTCTACTTGATCCTTAGATTTATTCCTCCACAGTGCTCTATACACTAGTAGTATAAATCTATGGGGCATCGGTCACGTTATATGATTGTTCCTCCCATGTTTCCTTTAACTTGATATATGTGTATGGCACATGAATTAGGATTGCGGTGTTTGACTTTTTTGTGTTTTTTGTTTGCAGGGCTATAACCGTATTATTGTGTTCAGCCGTCCGTTCTATTTCTGTCTGTGTGGGGGCCTCATACTGGGCCTCCACTATGCAAGTCAGTATTGGACCTCTGACGAGAACTTCACCAGCTTCTCCCTCTACGGCATGCAGTTCACCAGCAGGTCCAACCTAGTATTTGCCAGGGATATGATGATAGGTAAGTCATAGTTCACCAGCAGGTCCAGCCTAGTATTTGCCAGGGATATGATGATAGGTAAGTCATAGTTCACCAGCAGGTCCAACCTAGTATTTGCCAGGGATATGATGATAGGTAAGTCATAGTTCACCAGCAGGTCCAGCCTAGTATTTGCCAGGGATATGATGATAGGTAAGTCATAGTTCACCAGCAGGTCCAACCTAGTATTTGCCAGGGATATGATGATAGGTAAGTCATAGTTCACCAGCAGGTCCAACCTAGTATTTGCCAGGGATATGATGATAGGTAAGTCATAGTTCACCCTTCCAATGCTGAGGCTACTTTCATCTGAAGGACAAAGACGCAAAGTTTTCTGAATGACATCTAAACCCTGTGATGTTGGTATTCATTGGATAGCTCTTGCCGAGTACTCAGATGAGTACCAATGTGCCAGGGTTTCAGTCATTTTTTGTATTCGCCAAATTAGCCACCAGGTTAAGTGTCATTATGTAACTTAAGAGAGTAGTACTGTGCCTTGCGCTGCATCTTTGAAATGAAGTCTGGTTTGCCTTAATATAGGATATTCAGCGTTTAAGTTTGTGTTGACTGTAAAGAACGGTTTAAATAGCACATTCTATAGTAGTTATTGTTCAGGGAAATAAATATGTTTTTCTTTTTAGAATATTTTTGTTTTTGAAATAAATATCATATCATTTCTAATATTTCAAACAACAACATTTTTCAAGGTTTGATTGCTCCTGTGAATGCTGTGGTTATAAAGGAAGGTAACAAGTATGGAATAACAGCCCTGCTTGAATAGATATCAACTACATATAATATACATGGTTGATGAACAAGAAATATATAAGACTGAAATATATGAAAATATATTTTCTGCCTGTTCCTGGTTTCTGTCTTTTTGCTATGTAATCGTAGCTGTTGACACAGGGCTCGACGTTAAGGCTAGCCCCGTAGCCCCGGGCTAGTTATTGAAAGTCAGGGCTAGTAAATTCTTCCTGTGAGTAGCCCTGAGGGGCTAGATAGAATGAGAATATCAGCGCTTAAAAAGTATGGAGCCCTCCTTTGGCTCTGCATACCTGGATGATAATATAACTCAATTTAACACAATACACTGTATTCTTTTCTTGTTATGAACAGAGGCTATGTTATCAACAGGGGTCACTATTTGAAAAGATTTGTCATTAATATCAGGGCTAGCAAAAATATTTCAGGGCTAGTAAAAGTTATGGTAACTAGCCCTGCTGGGCTTATGATGTTTTTTCTTAATGTTGAGCCCTGTGACAGTAAAGAAAAGCTTAACAAATTTTATCCCATTAACAGGTACTGATGTGTTGTTTTATCTACATTTCAGTGATGATTCTTTGTTTTCCTGTCATCTTCACAATTGGTTTCCTGCCACAAGTCAACACATTTATGATGTATACTTTAGAACAGATAGAAATTCATGTTTTTGGTGGAAATGGTGAGTTTAATTGAATGAGCTGTATTGAACAAGTTAAAAGTAATTAAAACAGTTTGGTGGTTATGGAGGTAATGGATATGCATAGGATTATTTGATGTAATGCAAAATAATACATCCTGAGAGGCTGAACAAGAGTAAGATGTGAATAAATCATTTTAGAGTAAGATTAACCTTACAAACAAACTAAAGGATTGTTCTGCTAATTTGGTAAATTACTACTTAAATCTGATAAAAAGCAAGAATGTCTCAAATGTTAGAATATGCTACTTGTTTTAGATTAACATATTTTAGCTTTCCTGTGTTTCTGATGTGTTCAAAAAAAGTTGTACTATCAATGTTATTAAACTCTGATTGTAAAACATTAAACAATGCGTTATAAAAGGACACTTTAACTATTGCACCTCTCCTGATATTTTCTTTTCCTGTTTATGATTTCAGCCACTACAAGTCTGTCTTCTGCTGTGTTCACAGTCTGTCGTAGTACCATAGCTGTGGCCATCCTCTATGGCTTCTGTTATGCTGGGCTCAGGGTGAGTGCGCTTTTTACATAAAATTATCATATCGCTATACCAGAAGTAGGGATGTCATCGATAGTCGCCAAGTCGATGCACCGCTAGGTATGACCCTGTCGATAGTCGCAACGATAAGGCAACCGTATCGATGCGGCAGAATCGACAAAATTTAACCCCAAATGCCGCTACATTTGGGGGTGAAGTTCTACAGCCAAAAATCATGAGCGATCACTCAGCCTCAACATACCAACGGCCGTTACCTTTTATGGTTATGTTTTACGTTGTACTACGGCTCTCAGCCTAAGTACACGCAAAATCATGAGCGGTAGATCAGTTCGCTCACCAAAACAAACGGGCGCCATTTTATTTTACTGCGCACATAGAAATCGCAGTACGTTCAGAACAACAATTGTTTGAAACGTTCGCTAAACGTACTGCTCATCAAGTGTGCAGTATTCGAGATACGAACGTTTCCAACGTTCGTGTCTCAAATGAGCAAACGTAATAGACATACAATGTGGCTATAGATGAAATTACTACAAATAACAGCCACAAAACGAATTAAATTCAAAGTAGAATGAATTGTAAGGTATAAAAGAATAAATCAAATATAAAGTAAAATGATAAACAAATTAGATTAAGTAATAAATGTATTCAAATGAAATAAAAATAGAATAAAATAAATCATGATAGATTATAATAATTGATGAATGCATAATTACAGAATTAATTAAATAATTTGATCTTTGATGAATAAATTAAAAAGGCAAGAATGTTCTTTATTTTGAGCAATTACTAGGTAATTAATTAAGCCCAACGAGCACGTTACGGTGAATCGAATCGTATCGAAAAATATAGCGATTAATCGAATCGATAAAATCTCATATCAATGACATCACTAACCAGAAGAAGGATGAGGTATTTACTCTATATAAATGTACATAGGAACTCGGCTTTATCACATTTTCATTAGATAGTTATCTCTATAATGTGTATTTGTCTTATATTTCAGGAACCAGAAAAATCCCAGCATGTGTTGTTTTCTGTTTACTGTGGTGTACTGGTACCGCTGTCCTACCACCTGAGTAGGAGTGCCTCAGACCCAACAGTTATATGGTGAGTAATATAATAGTAATGATAATAATAATAATAATAATAATAATAATAATAATAATAATAATAATAATAATAATAATAATAATAATAATAATGAAAATAATGATAATAATATAATAATCATAATGTTAATAATAATGATAGTAATGATAATAATATTAATGATAATTATAATTATGATAATAGTCTCTATTCAATGAGGGTAATACAGTCAAATACAAGATTTGACTTACGCTGAGACCCTCAGATTTAAGGATTATCCCTTTCATGCCTTATGCCACAGGGTTGAAAAGTGTTCTTCAACATATTTTCTCTTGAATGAAAAATCCCTCAAAGAATTGTATGTTTTGTTTACAGGCAGCTAATTGTGAATCAGATCTTTCCGGAGGTGAAGAAGCCTAAGACTGAGGAGGAGGGGACTGAGCCTGAAAAGGAGGAGCTGCAGGACCCCCTACCTGAAAAACTCAGAAACTCAGTGGTGAGTGCCTGTGCCTTTTATCTCCTATCTCTTTCCCTTACCTGAAAAACTCAGAAAATCAGTGGTGAGTGCCTGTGCCTTTTATCTCCTATCTCTTTCCCTTACCTGAAAAACTCAGAAAATCAGTGGTGTGTGCCTGTGCCTTTTATCTCCTATCTATTTCCCTTACCTGAAAAACTCAGAAAATCAGTGGTGAGTGCCTGTGCCTTTTATCTCCTATCTCTTTCCCTTACCTGAAAAACTCAGAAAATCAGTGGTGAGTGCCTGTGCCTTTTATCTCCTATCTCTTTCCCTTACCTGAAAAACTCAGAAAATCAGTGGTGTGTGCCTGTGCCTTTTATCTCCTATCTATTTCCCTTACCTGAAAAACTCAGAAAATCAGTGGTGAGTGCCTGTGCCTTTTATCTCCTATCTCTTTCCCTTACCTGAAAAACCCAGAAAATCAGTGGTGAGTGCCTATGCCTTTTATCTCCTATCTCTTTCCCTTACCTGAAAAACTCAGAAAATCAGTGGTGAGTGCCTATGCCTTTTATCTCCTATCTATTCCCCTCACCTGAAAATTTCAGAAACTCAGTGGTGAGTGCCTGTGCCTTTTATCACCTATCTCTTTCCCCTACCTGAAAAACTCAGAAAATCAGTGGTGAGTGCCTGTGCCTTTTATCTCCTATCTCTTTCCCCTACCTGAAAAACTCAGAAAATCAGTGGTGAGTGCCTGTGCCTTTTATCTCCTATCTATTCCCCTTACCTGAAAAACTCAGAAAATCAGTGGTGAGGGACTGACCATCCCTTTATTTTCTTCCTGGAATATTATCTTTCCTAGAAAATCATAAGTGTGTATTTTATAATCATCACTGAAGTAATTGTTGAACAGAGTTAAATTCAAATCCTTACTTTTTGTAAGGATACAATGTGCCATTTCAGTATAGAGATTTGAGCATATGTGAGTACAAAGTTTACTTGTTAGTAGCATTTTCTGATGGATATCCTCATTATTAATATTTCAGTTAGATACTAGTAGTTTGCTGTACAGTTTTGGTATTAAAATATAATATTTGCTGTCCATGTGAGCATGGCCTTTACCAATATACAGCAGTTTCTGATCAGTCTGATATTTTTGATATTTCAGTATGAGCGCCTACGTTCAGACCTGATCGTTTGCTGTGCAGTGTCGGTGTTAACATTTGCGGTCCATGTGAGCACAGCCTTCACGAGCTTACAGCCGGTGCTGATGGACGTCCTGTGTTATCTTGTTGGGTCGTTTGGTTTCATCATTCATTACTTCATTCCGCGCCTGAGGAAAGAGATGCCGTGGCTCTGCTGCTCACATCCAATACTACCAAGCCATGAGAGGGCACAGTTCGAAGTCAGGGGTGAGTACACAAACAGGGAGAACTAAGATAAAAACATTGATATCTGAGGTTCCCTTTTGATAGGCTTATTGAAGTAGTGTAAGAAGATTGTTCTTCGTATGAGGAAGCAGAGTTTTAAAACATATGCATAAGTGTAAGATCACCAGAGAAGACTCATAAAT
This sequence comes from Maea johnstoni, assembly GCA_963942565.1. Taxonomy (NCBI): domain Eukaryota; kingdom Metazoa; phylum Annelida; class Polychaeta; order Spionida; family Magelonidae; genus Maea; species Maea johnstoni. The sequence continues at coordinate 2,526,264 of OZ012686.1, read as the reverse complement.
AGGTCAACATATTTCCCAGCCTAGAGGGTTCAGTTAGTTTTAATGATTTGGAGGTAGTCTCAAAAACTGATGAGAAGCTCTTAACTAGCGATACCAAAGCGTCTTGGTTGCAACAAGAATGTAACAAACTGAATGACTAGCTGAATGAGTTGGTTGTGTTTTTCAGATGCGGGCAAGGTGATGTGGTTTGAGAAGATGTACGTGTGGCTGAGGTTTATAGAGAGGAACGTCATGTATCCTGCAGTCTTTCTCAGTGCCTTAACCATGTCAGCACATGGCATCGTGGCCGAAAAGAAGTTCGGAATCTTGTAAGTTTGAAGAACATTTTGGAAATAGGAATACAACATCTAAGCTTTTTGACCTAGAAAGGTTTCATGTTTATCTTATATTATCACACTTTATTTGAAAAAGTATTAATTTCATTATTAAAACCAGAATGAATTCTCAGTTGGTTCACCGATGGGTTCACACCAAGGGCACCACAGATGCAACTGAATACCCTATTTATAATAAGTAATTTTTGTAACTGAAATAACATTAAACCTTTCACTTGCGCCTGCAATATTTCAAAGACTTAACATTTCCTCTTTTTCAAACAGTCTTTAAGAATTATTTCTTTTATATTTAGTTTTTTTTCCCATGTACAGTATGTAAAATACTTGTGTACTGAACATTTTATTGTTTGCTGTTTTCAGTGGTGGCAGTTTAGTGATTGCTATCTGTAGTCTCAATGTGTTTCATTAAAATGTACAGTTTGGAAAATGCTTGCATACTGACTGTGTTACTGTTTTCTGTTTTCAGCGGCGGCAGTTTGGTGATCGCTATCTGTAGTCTCAAGGTGTTTCGCAGTGCCTTCTCAGACACCCCCCGGCAGCATGTCATCCTGGTCTTCACCACCTTCTTCTTCAAGTACGACTACAGGTTCTCCACCGAGCAGTTCCTCATCGATTACTTCTTCATGGCCATACTCTTCCATAAGGTAACCATATGATGTGAAAGAGTTTTGATATATGTTATATGCTATTCCATAAGGTAGTCATACTTGCTTCAAGAATGTGCTATTTGATTCTACAAGATTGTTGCAGGATATTTTTCATTCATTAAGAATTGGAAATGCTTAGTTTTTTGTTGGGATTCTGAATACATACCCTATACCTGTGATTGAGTTCATATAATCATTTATATATTCATGCGGCAGTCATATGACTTATACCTAATGATGCTAAGTTTTTTGTACCAAGGAAGTGTTTTGTGCTGATTAAGAAGAGAAGAATCAGAGTTGCATGCTAATTTTTTAGCTGAATTGTATAATCCTATAGGGTGGTGAACATAGTTGATTTCATATTCTTCCTGTTCCAGTTTTACGACTTCCTCCTGAAGATGCGTTTCATCATCACGTACATCGCCCCGTGGCAGATCACCTGGGGCTCAGCCTTCCATGCTTTTGCTCAACCCTTCAGCTTGCCTCGTATCCTTCACAATGTGCAGCACAAACGAAGTCCTGTCAAAAAGCATGCCTTAACCCATTAAGGCATAAGGGTTTAACTTCAACTTCATGAAAATGATATGACAGACCATTCTTGTGAGAAATTGTAATGTTGTTGGCTAGGTTAATAAACACAATCATTCATAAAATGCATGGGAATATATTGAACACTATGATTTAGGAAGGTGATATCATTTTAGCTATGTGTATTAAACTTTGATAAGAATTATCTATATGTGCCAATGTCATAATTTTTTATTACACAGTAGTGATTGAGTCTTTATTCAGGATGTAAAAATTACCATGAGAAAGGCAAAATATATTGATAAGATTGCAAGTATAGCTGGATTTTCAATTATTGAGGTAAGTTATATCGACCGAGTTGTCAATAGTTATTATGGAGGAATTTTCAAAGTTCAGGGAATATGTGCGTTCACATCAATAGACTTGATTTGATAATGTACTTGTTATTTTCTCCTTCACCATACTGTTAGATTCTGCCATGTTATTTGTGCAAGCCGCCATCTCTGCCTTCTTTTCCACCCCCCTCAACCCACTGCTGGGTAGTGCCATCTTCATCACCTCCTACATACGTCCCGTCAAGTTCTGGGAGAGAGACTACAAGTAAGTCAGCACACAGTGGACACGTACAATAGGTGCACACCACAGGTCTAAATAATAGTTTACAATAACCATTGATTTGTATTCCATTCTACTCACTGTTGTCTTTAAAAGATGTTTGGTAGGTTTGATCCATTAGTTTCTTTTCTTCTTTTTAATGGTTTGACTTAATTGTATATTTCTTAAAATGTGTTAATTGGACTGAATATGTCTATCTATCTATCTATCTATCTATCTATCTATCTATCTATCTATCTATATCTATATATCTATCTATATATATCTATATATATATCTATATATATATATATATATATATATATATATATATATATATATATATATATATATATATATATATATATATATATATATATATATATATATATGTATATATACATATGTATATATACAGGGTGTCCCAAAAAAAATGCAACGAGCTACATTTCCCTAGATTTCAGGGAAATTAGAAAGCCAGTATTTATCATTTATACACTGTTGGAAAGCTACATATCTCAGCTAAGCATCATGAAAATATCACAATGAAATGATATTCCTGTGGGGAGATATCCCCCCAAACATGACACCCCCTCTGATGTGAAATCGCGCGCGACCGGTACTGGCCTGTTAATACACAAGCTAGCACTGATTTACCTGCTTTCACCTGTTTAACCTGCTTCAACCATGTGTGAAACAAAGCCCTGGCTTACCTGTCAAAATGCAAAGGGATGACCAGTCAATCATGAGCAAAATTACTTGGTCCGAATTCCCATTTTGAATAATTTGAGTGGAGCGATTGCCTGATCACTGGACAGTCCCTTCCTAAGCGTCCTTTACAACTGTTATGAGTACATTGTGGGCCAGCAAGTTACACCTTAGGAAGACTTTTTTAAATTTAATTGAGCCCAAAAAGATGTTTTAATATAATTTGCCCTCAACTTATGGCAATATGCTTTTAGATTCATTGTTTTAGGGGTGTTCAAGCCATCTGTATGGGAATATTACATGCAAACACACAAGAACCTCTCGTGTGCAATTTCACTTTGGAGTGGGTGTGACCTTTTGGGGGATATCTCCCCTCAGGAGTATTGTTTGATTTTGATTTTTCTATGTTAGTTAGTTGACATATGTAGCTTTTCACGGATGTAAGAACAATACATACCGGTCTCATAGTTTTCCAGAAATTAGGGAAAATGTACCTCGTTGCTAGCTTGTGTATTAACAGGCCAGTACCGGTCACACACAATTTCACTTCAGAGGGGGTGTCATGTTTGGGGGGATATCTACCCACAGGAATATCATTTCATTGTGATTTTTTCATGGTGCTTAGCTGAGATATGTAGCTTCCCAACAGTGTATAAATAATAAATACCGGCTTCCTATTTTCCCTGTAATCTAGGAAAATGTAGCTCGTTGCATTTTTTTTGGGACACCCTGTATATATATATAGATAGATATAGATCTAAAGATAGATATATGTAATAGAAAATTGTGCAAACTTTTCTAGTTGTACAGAAGTTGTAGTCAGTTTTTGGTGAAACTAATCAGAAACCTGAAGGTTTTACTCTCTGCCTGAAATTTTTTCTAATGAAAGACTCCCTGATGTGTTCCTTTTCCAGCACGAAGAGGGTGGACCACAGTAATACGAGACTCTCGTCCCAACTGGACCGCAACCCTGGTGCTGACGACAACAACCTCAACTCCATCTTCTACGAGCACCTGACTCGCTCGCTGCAGCACAGCTTGTGCGGGGACCTGACCATGGGCCGCTGGGGCAACACCGACCAGGGGGACTGCTTCATCATGGCCTCCGACTACCTCAACGCCCTCGTACACATAGTCGAGATGGGGAACGGTCTGGTCACATTCCAGCTCAGAGGGCTGGAGTTCAGAGGTAAGTCAATCTAGCATTTCACCTAAATGTAGTATTTAACCAGAGGGACTGCTTCATCATTTTTTTATATTTTTTGTACATTTTTATTTTCCTGCGTGCCGGGCAATCACGGCTATGCCAGAACATCCTAAAATATGACAGTAATAACAGTGAATGAATGGGAGTAAGTGAATACTATGTATGCAATATGACTGTAACATATATTGTTATTCTTGAAAAAATAAAAACAATTTCAATATTCTACAATTTCAATATTATACCAGTGTTGTTACTCTTCATAATGCTTCATCATGGTATCTCACTTCCTAAATGCCCCTGTGCACATAGTGGAGATCGGAGGCGGTTTGGTCACATTCCAGCTCAGAGGGCTTCAGTGAGACGTCACAGATTACAACGTTGTAACTTAGTGACTGCATTTGAAGGGGAATGCAGAATTATTATCGATCTTCGCAAGCTTTTAAAGCTTTGCTTTTTATTCACAATAGGCTAAATTTTGTGCAAGGGTGATGTTTTTGTTATCTTCTCCCGCAGGTACCTATTGCCAGCAGCGTGAGTGGGAGGCTATCACAGAGGGTGTTAAGAACGATGAGGGTTTCTGTTGCTATGTATTCTGATTCATATTCCACTGTCTTTTCCTGCAGGTACCTATTGTCAGCAGCGTGAGGTGGAGGCTATCACAGAGGGTGTTGAGGATGACGAGGGTTTCTGTTGCTGCGAGCCGGGCCACTTCCCGCACTTCCTGTCCCTGAACGCGGCCTTCAACCAGCGCTGGCTGGCCTGGGAGGTGGTCGTCACCAAGTACGTCCTGGAGGGCTACAGCATCTCAGACAACAGCGCGGCTTCCATGCTACAGATGTACGATCTCAGAAAGGTGCTAATTACTTACTATGTCAAGGTAAGCACAACAACTTTCTTTCTTTTGGTTATTAACCCTTTCACATTGTAAGTAGTAGTAGTAGTACTTTTATTTGCTGCAAACGTTATGTTGCATGAGGTGTACACAAGGTCTGAGGCACATGGAAATATCTTGATAACAAAGCAACATTTTAAGCAATTTATAACTGGTAGTTTTAGTTTCTGTTGGATTAATCGTTTCTCCCTGAATGCTTTTTTAATATAATTGTATTTTATGTGTTGTGTTCAAAGATATAAGACCATAAAGTTGTAAGACTATGTGTGCACCCTAAATACAAATGGATCAACTCACTCATGCATGGGGTTCCCCTAGAAATTGCCATCTACAAGTAGAACTTATGAAAATAAATAGGGAATGAAGAGTGAATTTTCAAAATACTTGAAGGAGAGTTCTTAGTTTGGTTCTTATCTACATTTCTCCTTCAAATATTCCAATTAAGATGGAATCATGATATCACAAGAAGTCTAAGGTCCTTTTACAGCACATAATGAGCTAACAGTACTTCCTATTTAGTTACCATGTTACAAATATATGATCTCAGAAAGATACTACTGTGATTACTTTATTAAGGTATATTTGAGCAGTTTGATCAAAATGTTATTTAAAGTTTAAACAATATTATGAATAAATGCCTCAGTTATATCTCCTGTATTTTATTACAAAATGAAAAATAAATGCTTCAATCTATTTTCCATTTTATTACAGAGTATCATATACTACACTGTTCGATCTCCTAAACTAGAGCAGTGGTTGAACAATTCTATCATACAAGATGCCCTTAGGCCCACGTTAGAGAAAAGCCATGTGGATCTCGATCCCACTTTCAACATTCAGGTGGATGAGGATTACGATCGCCACTTGTGTGGGGTGTCTCGAAATAGTTTTTGCAATATATACCTGGACTGGATCCAGTATTGTGCTAGTAGAAGAGAACAGGTGAGTAATAATAATCATAATAATGATAATGATGATAATGATAATAGTGATAATAATGATAATAATAATAACAATAATGATAATAATAATAATAATAATAATAATAATAATAATAATTATAATGATGATAATAATAATAATAAGTATGAGTATAAGTATAATAAGTATAAGTATAAGTATACACAGACAGTACCATTTACTCTTTAAGGGATTGTCTCCAATTACATTAATATGTGCTTGCCTTTATTTCCAATTTGCATATATAACATCTGTTTTGTTTTTTCAGACTGTGGAGAGTGGGAAAGAGTCGATGCTTGTCTCATTGTGCTATGGTCTCAGTTTATTGGGAAGGAGAGCTTTAGGCACGGCAGCTTATAACAGTTCATCTCCAAAGTAAGAGAGATAATCAAATAACATTTTACAAGAGAAGACTTGTCTATCCGAACAAAGTTTATTTGGCTTTAACCTGTTAATGCTCATCTAGGCTAAAAGAAGCCTGACGTTGATGCTGGATGGGGAAATATGGTGCACCTAGCCTCTGGCATGATGAAATGCCATTAACTTCAATAGAAATGTACATCTGCATTGTCATTTCACCAGGACTTCTCTTTATTGTTTACTGTTGTGTTATGGGTTTTCAACATTTAAAGCTCTTGCAGGGTTAATATCGCGTGCCCTCCTTATGTGCAGTCTTGCATCATCAAATGGGAATTGTAGCCTCATTAGAAGGGTGGCCACGCAATGGGGTGGATGTCATCTTCATTGTGAATTTCACAATGGATCTATTACCTTCAAACAAATAACTGATAACTGACTCCTCATTTTTCTCTTTTTACCTTAAGTGTCCTTCTTCCTTTCAGCGTTGATTTCTTCCTGTACGGTCTGCATGCCCTGTTTAAGGGTGATTTCCGTATAACCTCCACGCGTGATGAGTGGGTTTTCTGTGATATGGAGATGTTGAGAAGGGTTGTTGCACCTGGAGTCCGGATGTCTCTCAAACTGCATCAGGTAAGCTGTTATTCACCACAGGGGCGGTTCCAGGATTTCTGTTAAGGGTCCTCTCTGCATGGTCCATTCTGTACATTTTAACAGTGAGTTAGATCTACCTCATTGATTTAGAAGCAAATTTAAAGAAAAATTGCGTATCCCAAACAGAAAATTAACCTCAAGAGCCTCTCCCTCCTGATTCCACTTTCAGGATCCCCAATTACAGTATCCTCCCTCCCAGATGAAGAAATTCCTAATCATTATTGCATAGCCCCAACCTTGTCCCTAACATAGTGGTGTACCCTTTGTCATGCATTGGTTTTTTTTGTTTGTCCAGGATCACTTCTCCTCCCCACTTCAGTTTGATTAACACCAGATTCTCTTTGATGCTGCCACGGTGCTTCCTCTCCAAAACTCCAAAATACCTCTCATTACAAACCCCCTTCCAAATGACGAAATTCCTGATCATTTTCACTTATAGCCTCAATCCCCCACCTAGTCCATGAAATAGACGTACCCTTTTCATGCATTGTTTCTTTACCTCTAGGATCACTTCACCTCTCCTGACGAGTATGATGACCACCAGATCCTCTACGATGCTGTGACGGTCCACGAGCAGACCATGGTCATCTCTCATGAGGCTGATCCCACATGGAGGAACGCTGTGCTCTCCAACACACCATCATTACTGGCCTTAAGGTAAGCATCTGATACTCTTAACAAGTCATACTTTCAATTATACTTACAATTCACATGTATTATAAAAAAGGTTAGACTTAACAAGGATGCAGTTACTGTTGAAAGCATTACAGAAACTTGTTTGTTATAAAAAATGTTAATGCAAAGATTTTGATATGGCACAGCTATAGCATAGAGGACCATTTGAAAGAAGTAGTATAGAATTGTGCAGAGAAGGCTTACTGTAATACTTAATAATCAGTGAACTATTTATATTAAAACCTGTTGAAAACAGCTCCTTAATCAAGTACCTGCTTTCTCCAGGGTCAGATTAGCATGTGTGACGCCAGTAATATTTTCCATATTAATACACATGTACATTTTGTTAGACTTCTTTCACCATTAGCTGCCTACACTTCTATTGCATTTCTCTTTCCAGGCATGTTTTTGATGAGGGGTCAGATGAGTACAAGATCATCATGCTCAACAAGCGCTATCTCAGCTTCAGGGTCATCAAGGTCAGTTCATTGTATGTCATGTACAGCCAAAACCTCTTCATAGAGGACACATCTTATCAAGTTCATTACTTAGGTTTTGTGTATGAGAAGGTCTGTGAAAAAAAGTATTTCAGATTTGTTATTTGTAAAAAAAGAAGTTCTGTAACAAGTACAAGGTATTTGTTTGTATTGGCATTGTCTTTCCACTAGTTTCTTCATTAGTGACTGGTAGTTATCATATGTCTCTGTTTGTTCCAGGTGAACCGTGAGTGTGTGCGTGGATTAGTCACTGGTAGTTATCATATGTGTCTGTTTGTTCCAGGTGAACCGTGAGTGTGTGCGTGGATTAGTGACTGGTAGTTATCATATGTCTCTGTTTGTTCCAGGTGAACCGTGAGTGTGTGCGTGGATTAGTCACTGGTAGTTATCATATGTGTCTGTTTGTTCCAGGTGAACCGTGAGTGTGTGCGTGGATTAGTCACTGGTAGTTATCATATGTCTCTGTTTGTTCCAGGTGAACCGTGAGTGTGTGCGTGGATTAGTGACTGGTAGTTATCATATGTGTCTGTTTGTTCCAGGTGAACCGTGAGTGTGTGCGTGGATTGTGGGCGGGTCAGCAACAAGAGCTTGTGTTCCTGCGAAACCGCAACCCTGAGCGAGGGAGCATTCAGAATGCCAAGCAAGCTCTGCGAAACATGATAAACTCTTCCTGTGATCAGCCAATCGGCTACCCTATTTACGTGTCACCGCTGACCACGTCCTACTCCGGGAACAACGAGCAGTACAGTGGCGTGGTGGGCAGCGAGTTCAGCCTGGTGGGCGTGAAGAACGGCCTCAAGAACCTGTGGCACCGGATGCGTCAGCGCTGCGGGGCCAGCTGCGCGAGTGGGAGCTCGGCACTCGGGGAGGACGGTGGCTGCGGGCCCGGCTTCCAGCCATCGTCAGCACCAACACAAGGCGAGAATCGCAAGGTCCTTACTCTCAGTCTGCCTCAGGGTTGTCTACCTTCCACCATCGTGGCCACCACTCAGCTAGTAGCATAAATTGCCCCAATAAATTTACCCTATCAATATCCAGTAGTATATATTTGTATCTTCTATGATAAGGTCTGCATGCTGTAGATTAAAGTGCACATTTCAGTATGTGATTTACCTAATTGTCTCTTCACCATTTACATGCAAATTATTTTGTTATTTTATTATTTTGTAATTTGTAGCTGATAATCCTGCAAGCATTGCCTAGTCAGTTTTTCACTTGAAAACAGATGAAACAGACGTCTAATTTTGTCAAATTACCTTTTTAATGTGTAAAAAATTTAATTCTGATATTCTAAAAGAATACCATTGGACAATCACTGTACATGTAGTTACACTTGAAATGCACAATTACAAATTCAAAGAAATATTTCTGTATGGTCTGTTGTTTCGAAAACCCATCTGAAATAAGTTTGTGTTAGAAATCCATGTTGTAAGAGTTGCTGCAGCTTGCTAATGGAGCACTAAGTGGTTCTGCGTTTCTCCACCAGGGTCTCTGGAGGAGCAGCTGCTGAGATGTAGAGTAGACAGGCAAGGTCTTGTAGTAGATATGCGGATGTTATTAAGTAGGAAGGTGGACAGCCCTTGTTGTCTAGCTGTGTTCAGTCAAACTCATTGGCATCGACATTGTTGGCAGACGCTTCTTTTCTATCCCTCCTCTGTATTTGCCTCCGGGTTTCCTTTATTTTGCCTCCTTTTTTGCCTCCTGGTCTGACAATAACCAAATGCTTTTACTTGCCTTGTAGGACTAGCAGTACCTAGTATCTACCAGCCCTACCCCAACCACTTTATACTAGCCTCCTAAACCAAAAAATTGAAGTATGACACATATTTGATTTATACTATAAAACGATTATTGAACAGATTTTCACTGTTTTCACAGGAACTTGCAATATTCCTTCCTTGGAAAATCACTGCAAGGAGCTTTATCTTTTCAATGATAAACTAAAAGCTCTCAGTATTTCCCTAGTATCTAAGGTGAACATTTTACTAGTCCTCAAGGCTCCTTTTCACAAGTCTACTATACAATCAGGCTAGTGCTATTGTCAGACATGGTTTTCCATCACCCCTAGAACCCTTCTAACCCGGGGAGAAAGGCTGTTCAGCTTCGTAATTGCTTTCTCTTGATCTTTCAATTGGTCAGTTTACCCATTAATGCTTGTAGTGACGATTTTTTATGAAATCTTTCAGGCCAAAACTTAGCGTGCAAAATAATTGGTGGGGAATTGTCCATCAGAAACTATCATCAACACTCCTTCAAGTGTTTTGTGAAATCATTCTTTATTTAGAAGTTATTGTCCAAAGTTTTGTAAATCCTGATGGCGTTGGCTAGAGAAATTTTTAAACCATTACTGCTCACAGAGACCAAAAGCAGCCACACAATTTAATGAAATCTTTCAGGCAATAGCATAGTTGAGAAAGTACTTGAAGGAGAAATGTTCATCAGATCATGACCAACAGCTTTTCTTCAAATATTTTGTAATATCATCCTATATTTCACAAGTATTGTCAATAGTATCATTTACCCAGAGGACCGTTTTTTAGAACTTTTAAGCATGGGATGAATATGAATGGGTTGATGATGATATGTGGAGCCATTCGATTGAATCTTTCAAAGTAAGAAAATATCAGGAAATTTCTCAATTAATCAGTACTCTCCAGCATTTTTGGTCTTCTTTAGTAACTCCTAATAGAAAAGGATTATCAGGAGCACTTTAACTGTGCAGGATTAAGCATGTTTATTGAAAGATACATCTCCTGATATATTTCAGTTGCCACATGACAATTGTTATTTTTGGTTTTCTTTTATATACAGTTATTTACTAGATAGCTGACCATGCTTTATGTACCTATAATACACGAAATATGATAACAATTTCTAAGCTCCATGGACGTTAATTTATTTAGAGGTTGACACTTATGTATAACCACTCTGTGCACTTTTTGTGTTTATTACTTCTTTTTATCTTTCTATAGATGAAATATTTTATACTTATTCTTCAGATTTGACAATTCTTTGACAAGTATTCTCAAATATTAAATATAATTTTAGTGAACCTGTTAATAGTGTAGTGGTTTACTATATATGGATACTCTAGTGTTAAATGCTGTTAGTGCATGGCATCTGTATGGATCAGTGGCATGTTTTAGTAGAATTTTGAATTAGGATTTTGATTTAGATATGTAAGTGGTTTGATACATTGAATCCTGATTTAAATGAGATGATTATTGAGGCTACGTGTGATAGTTTATTCCATTGTTACAGTTTATGAGCAGCTGAAAAAGTGTAATAGTAATGCACTATTGGTGTTCCAAAACATTTTAGCTTGGATTTACATAGATGAAATGTTTAGATATATGAATTTAAACATAGTTTGATACTAATTATAGAATGACAATATTTATATATTGACAAAAAGGGTTTTCTTATACTTCGGAATTAGACTATAATGGACTGAATTTATTTGTGCTAGAGTTTGCAACTATTGTACACTGCTCTATTCAAGTTCAAAATTGATTGACTAAATTTATAAAACTATGGTGTTTAGATTGAAAACAGGATATTTAGGTTTGATCTAGGTAATGAAGACAATGCACTATTAGACCAAGATAAAGCTGACCAATTATCTATGACCTGATTGACCTTGACCCGATTAACCTTGACCTGATTAACCTTGACCTTGCTCATTTTGCAGGTGGCCAACAGTTGCCCGGCAGTGTACCAGTTAACCCCGGGCAGGAGGTGCACCACTCCCTGGGCAACCGCGGCAGCGGCGTCTCTACGACAAGCTCTGCCAGTAAGCCCAGCCAGGCGTTTGTCAGTATAGCGGGTCTCATAGGGGACAACTCCTCAATGAAGGAACCCGTCACACAGAGAGTACAGGTAAGAAGCCCAGCCAGGCGTTTGTCAGTATAGCGGGTCTCATAGGGGACAACTCCTCAATGAAGGAACCCGTCACACAGAGAGTACAGGTAAGAAGCCCAGCCAGGCGTTTGTCAGTATAGCGGGTCTCATAGGGGACAACTCCTCAATGAAGGAACCCGTCACACAGAGAGTACAGGTAAGAAGCCCAGCCAGGCGTTTGTCAGTATAGCGGGTCTCATAGGGGACAACTCCTCAATGAAGGAACCCGTCACACAGAGAGTACAGGTAAGAAGCCCAGCCAGGCGTTTGTCAGTATAGCGGGTCTCATAGGGGACAACTCCTCAATGAAGGAACCCGTCACACAGAGAGTACAGGTAAGAAGCCCAGCCAGGCGTTTGTCAGTATAGCGGGTCTCATAGGGGACAACTCCTCAATGAAGGAACCCGTCACACAGAGAGTACAGGTAAGAAGCCCAGCCAGGCGTTTGTCAGTATAGCGGGTCTCATAGGGGACAACTCCTCAATGAAGGAACCCGTCACACAGAGAGTACAGGTAAGAAGCCCAGCCAGGCGTTTGTCAGTATAGCGGGTCTCATAGGGGACAACTCCTCAATGAAGGAACCCGTCACACAGAGAGTACAGGTAAGAAGCCCAGCCAGGCGTTTGTCAGTATAGCGGGTCTCATAGGGGACAACTCCTCAATGAAGGAACCCGTCACACAGAGAGTACAGGTAAGAAGCCCAGCCAGGCGTTTGTCAGTATAGCGGGTCTCATAGGGGACAACTCCTCAATGAAGGAACCCGTCACACAGAGAGTACAGGTAAGAAGCCCAGCCAGGCGTTTGTCAGTATAGCGGGTCTCATAGGGGACAACTCCTCAATGAAGGAACCCGTCACACAGAGAGTACAGGTAAGAAGCCCAGCCAGGCGTTTGTCAGTATAGCGGGTCTCATAGGGGGCAACTCCTCAATGAAGGAACCCGTCACACAGAGAGTACAGGTAAGAAGCCCAGCCAGGCGTTTGTCAGTATAGCGGGTCTCATAGGGGACAACTCCTCAATGAAGGAACCCGTCACACAGAGAGTACAGGTAAGAAGCCCAGCCAGGCGTTTGTCAGTATAGCTGGTCTCATAGGGGACAACTCCTCAATGAAGGAACCCGTCACACAGAGAGTACAGGTAAGAAGCCCAGCCAGGCGTTTGTCAGTATAGCGGGTCTCATAGGGGACAACTCCTCAATGAAGGAACCCGTCACACAGAGAGTACAGGTAAGAAGCCCAGCCAGGCGTTTGTCAGTATAGCTGGTCTCATAGGGGACAACTCCTCAATGAAGGAACCCGTCACACAGAGAGTACAGGTAAGAAGCCCAGCCAGGCGTTTGTCAGTATAGCTGGTCTCATAGGGGACAACTCCTCAATGAAGGAACCCGTTACACAGAGAGTACAGGTAAGAAGCCCAGCCAGGCGTTTGTCAGTATAGCGGGTCTCATAGGGGACAACTCCTCAATGAAGGAACCCGTCACACAGAGAGTACAGGTAAGAAGCCCAGCCAGGCGTTTGTCAGTATAGCGGGTCTCATAGGGGACAACTCCTCAATGAAGGAACCCGTCACACAGAGAGTACAGGTAAGAAGCCCAGCCAGGCGTTTGTCAGTATAGCGGGTCTCATAGGGGACAACTCCTCAATGAAGGAACCCGTCACACAGGGAGTGCAGGTAAGAAGCCCAGCCAGGCGTTTGTCAGTATAGCGGGTCTCATAGGGGACAACTCCTCAATGAAGGAACCCGTTACACAGAGAGTACAGGTAAGAAGCCCAGCCAGGCGTTTGTCAGTATAGCTGGTCTCATAGGGGACAACTCCTCAATGAAGGAACCCGTCACACAGAGAGTACAGGTAAGAAGCCCAGCCAGGCGTTTGTCAGTATAGCGGGTCTCATAGGAGACAACTCCTCAATGAAGGAACCCGTCACACAGAGAGTACAGGTAAGAAGCCCAGCCAGGCGTTTGTCAGTATAGCGGGTCTCATAGGGGACAACTCCTCAATGAAGGAACCCGTCACACAGAGAGTACAGGTAAGAAGCCCAGCCAGGCGTTTGTCAGTATAGCGGGTCTCATAGGGGACAACTCCTCAATGAAGGAACCCGTCACACAGAGAGTACAGGTAAGAAGCCCAGCCAGGCGTTTGTCAGTATAGCGGGTCTCATAGGGGACAACTCCTCAATGAAGGAACCCGTCACACAGAGAGTACAGGTAAGAAGCCCAGCCAGGCGTTTGTCAGTATAGCGGGTCTCATAGGGGACAACTCCTCAATGAAGGAACCCGTCACACAGAGAGTACAGGTAAGAAGCCCAGCCAGGCGTTTGTCAGTATAGCTGGTCTCATAGGGGACAACTCCTCAATGAAGGAACCCGTTACACAGAGAGTACAGGTAAGCCCAGCCAGGCGTTTGTCAGTATAGCTGGTCTCATAGGGGACAACTCCTCAATGAAGGAACCCGTCACACAGAGAGTACAGGTAAGAAGCCCAGCCAGGCGTTTGTCAGTATAGCGGGTCTCATAGGGGACAACTCCTCAATGAAGGAACCCGTCACACAGAGAGTACAGGTAAGAAGCCCAGCCAGGCGTTTGTCAGTATAGCTGGTCTCATAGGGGACAACTCCTCAATGAAGGAACCCGTTACACAGAGAGTACAGGTAAGAAGCCCAGCCAGGCGTTTGTCAGTATAGCTGGTCTCATAGGGGACAACTCCTCAATGAAGGAACCCGTCACACAGAGAGTACAGGTAAGCCCAGCCAGGCGTTTGTCAGTATAGCTGGTCTCATAGGGGACAACTCCTCAATGAAGGAACCCGTTACACAGAGAGTACAGGTAAGAAGCCCAGCCAGGCGTTTGTCAGTATAGCTGGTCTCATAGGGGACAACTCCTCAATGAAGGAACCCGTCACACAGAGAGTACAGGTAAGAAGCCCAGCCAGGCGTTTGTCAGTATAGCGGGTCTCATAGGGGACAACTCCTCAATGAAGGAACCCGTCACACAGAGAGTACAGGTAAGAAGCCCAGCCAGGCGTTTGTCAGTATAGCTGGTCTCATAGGGGACAACTCCTCAATGAAGGAACCCGTTACACAGAGAGTACAGGTAAGAAGCCCAGCCAGGCGTTTGTCAGTATAGCTGGTCTCATAGGGGACAACTCCTCAATGAAGGAACCCGTCACACAGAGAGTACAGGTAAGCCCAGCCAGGCGTTTGTCAGTATAGCTGGTCTCATAGGGGACAACTCCTCAATGAAGGAACCCGTCACACAGAGAGTACAGGTAAGAAGCCCAGCCAGGCGTTTGTCAGTATAGCGGGTCTCATAGGAGACAACTCCTCAATGAAGGAACCCGTCACACAGAGAGTACAGGTAAGAAGCCCAGCCAGGCGTTTGTCAGTATAGCTGGTCTCATAGGGGACAACTCCTCAATGAAGGAACCCGTTACACAGAGAGTACAGGTAAGAAGCCCAGCCAGGCGTTTGTCAGTATAGCGGGTCTCATAGGGGACAACTCCTCAATGAAGGAACCCGTTACACAGAGAGTACAGGTAAGCCCAGCCAGGCGTTTGTCAGTATAGCGGGTCTCATAGGGGACAACTCCTCAATGAAGGAACCCGTCACACAGAGAGTACAGGTAAGAAGCCCAGCCAGGCGTTTGTCAGTATAGCGGGTCTCATAGGGGACAACTCCTCAATGAAGGAACCCGTCAAAATGATAGATCGAATAGCAATACTTCTAGTAAATAGTAAATGTATTCTCATCAAAGCTTTTGCCAGTAAAGTTTGTCTGAAATGAGAAAAATCTAAATAAAGACACCTGCCACATAGATCACTGATCATTACATTATCCTTAACTGTTTGCCAGTAAGGTGGGCCTTAACCAATATCCTGCTGTGAAACCTATGAGCACTGCTGCACACCACGAAAATTGTTGTGGTTAGCAGGATAAGGGTTAACCCTGGTAGTGCCATGACCGGACCAGTCCGGTCTTGGAGAGTTGCACTCACAAACCAAGACCGGACTGGTCTGGTCAATGGCCGCCATTGCTGGTGTGCACTCAAACGAATGTCACACCATGTGAATGTGAGTGAGTTTTCAAATAAAACAAACAGAATAGGTGAGATACATATCTCACCTATTCTCACATGTCTTTCTTTGTCAGATTGACAAAGAAAAACATTAATAATAGTAATATTTCAAAAGTAATACTCACAGAAAACGATCTTTTGCAATGTTGGCAGCGCTTTGCCGCCTGCCGGCAGTACTCAATCGAGTACTTCTGGTTTTGTTTATCGATCGCAATTCGTTAATCCCTGACATCCTAAAGTCAATAAAGTTAATATTTACATCAAATGGATGTCAGGGAACAAGAATATCTTGTTCATTTTTAGAAACAAAAATGTTATGTACATGAAACGGTCATTTTAGAACAAGTGCGAAGCGAGTTCCTACGCACTTGTTTTGAGCCGCCATTTTGAAAATCGGTCTTTTTCTGCCGATGTTGCGGTCTCCTCCCAGCACTTTACACAATCCAAATAAATATTTATAGTGCTGGGATCGTAATTAAACTTATATTTTCTTAAAGCTGAGAAGCAGCTTTATTGAAACATATTGATTTGGATTATAATTATGAGGTTGTTTACTTGACAGACATGCGAAATCAAATATGTGCAATGTCTGCGGCGAATGTGCTTCTAAATCAAATTCGCCGTAAACATTCAGATTCGCCGTGGTGACCATCATGTTTGAAGCCTTCGAAGAAGGCTATAACTGATGGTATACCACAAAACAAAGACATGGTTATCAAGATAACAAGGTAGGGAATCGCCACATCTTTTTATTTCTATTTCTATTGTAGGTATTGACTGTTTCATACATTTTACCTCTTGGTTGTTGCGCCAGAAAGTTCGCAACTTGAAAGTCACAAAATGGCGGCCACAAATCAACCCTTTCGTTTTATGTTTAATCGTTGATTTGTGGTTCATAACATTGAAATTTCGAAATAAAAATAACATGAGTCGATTGAGCAGGTTCGAATTGTATTGGATATCAATGTTTAACATTTCAGATTTTCTATTTTTATTTGTTTATAGCGCTATCTAATTGAGGTAACTGAAGTTTTAGAATTCCTTTTGATGCTCTCTCAGAATTTGCCCCTTACATAACTTACTTGCATTCCCTTTTCTTTAGGATGGCTCATGACAACATAGAACAAATGCATAAAATATTTATTACAACTTCATTTCTCAGTTTTTGACAAGGATTCTAAATTTGCAATTTTTATGAGAAAATACTCATGTACAACTTGAGAAATCTTAGGTGAAAGTGGACTTTAATGGACTTAAACTCGTGATTTTCATTTATCACTTATCAAAATCAGCATATTCGCTACAATTCCTTGGTTTACAGTGATCTGACATAATATTATCTATGAGTTATAATTACTAAATAAGCATGATTACAAAGAACAAGAACAGTAGTTTCAGGTAGTATATTTTTATTTCAGAATAACATAATATTTTTCCGCATATCAAAGGAAAAGCCTACAACCTACTCACAACGCAAACGCAGTCAAGGCCAAATATATTGCAACAAATGTAATCAGGTTTAGGGGTATTGCGACGCCCTGCAATGTGGCATAACCAGGGTTAAAGGTTAAAACCTTTCAATAGAGTAACACTGGTAATAAGATTTTATTGAAAAGGAGGTCTAGGAGCTACAATAGAAACTGGATTATCTTCTTCTTTTTTCAGATTTACGATCCAAGTCAAGTATACGATAGCATTAACCTCGGTCGCAGAATAGATGTGCAGTGGCCGACTGAGGAGTGGCGTCTGAAAGGCGGAAAGAACCATTGGAACGGCTGGGTCCCCGAGAAAGGCATGGAAGGGAGCGTGATGCATCGCTGGATGCCCTGTCATAGAGACCCCGGCAAGCGCTCTCATGTGGATAAGACAATTCTGCTTGTACAAATTAGTGATAAGTTTGTGCCAATTGCTGAGAGTGGTGTGACGGACCTAGGGGCAGAGGTATGACAGCGAAGGAAATAGGGGGGAGGGAACAAGCAGAGAGGAGAGACCCATGGCACCATACAAGGAGCTGCTGCAGGATTACAGTCTCAAAGTGTTGGCGAGTGTCGTCTGGACTTTAAATACTTTTGGAAAAAACTTCTGAATTAAGCATAAATTTGCAAGATATTTGAAGGGGAGTTGTGTATGATGTTGTGTTAAACATCCCTCCTACAAATATTTTCTAAAATTTGCTTTTGCTATAGGGATATCCTCAAAGTAGTTAGGCAGTTTTTGCTGCTACAAGCATGATTGGGTTAAAGCTTAACTTGTTGAAAGTAAGGTTGAGTTGGAGAGTGTGCATGCTGATATAAAGGTTCTCTATGGCAGTCTCATAGCAAAAACAACAACGCATTCATGGCCAAAGTGCTCTAGGAATAAAATAAAATGCAAATAATACAATAACTTAAAAATGTTTGAATGAAATTTTATATTTTGTATTTTATTTTGCAAATATTTCCTGAGTTATGTTAGGAGCACTCTGGTCATGATTGGTTGAATGGGCTATAATACCCACTTCACACACGCATACTTCTGCTCTGGAGTATCTCTCTATCTGATACAAGCATACTCTTTCTGCTGTGCAAGTGGCTATGTCCTGAACACTCCATCATAAGAGAAGTAAAAAAGATAGGAATCTTGTTGAGCCACTTCGGAAATACTAGACAAAATTCTACAGAATAGTCAGCTGCATATTGAGTGCATGACAACAGTCTCCATACCGGGTAGGATTGCCATGTGCAAAGAAATGTTTTGGACAGTATCTAGTATACATATATGATGCCCCACAGGTATGTCATATTTGTTTTATTGTACCAAACAAAATACAAAACACAAAAGGGGGAAAAATTACAAACACCAGAGATTTTGGATAAATACTCGTCGTCTGCCTTGTTGAACTAGTTTCACCGGTAGGTCACTTGGCAAACTTCTGTGGGTGTTCGTGGGTATTCTTCAATTTGTCCATAGCTGTTGCTAAGGAGTGACGACAACAGCCTGTTGCTAAGGAGTGAGGAAAACATGAGGATTAATCCATGGCCCTTGACCAACCAGAATCAAGAATCTTCACATGAGGTATAATAATAAGCATTGTTCATCAGGTTTAATTAGGCTAATGAATTAAGCCTGTTTGTAAGTGTGTATGGTTGAGCATCAGTTTGCCCAGAGGTATGGCACTATGGCTGATGATGGTGACTGTCTCTTCTAGGATGCCAGGTGTACCCGCTTAATGGCATCCTGGCCTGCTGTAATACAGGTGAACTTGGATATGACGGACCACTATACGACGGATTTTGCATATGACGGACCAATTTTCCTGGTCCCATCGAGTCTGTCATATCCAAGTTCACCTGTATAAGAATTAGGCATTTTGGTAATTTAATGTTGGTGTTTGAAAGATTGGGAAAACTTAGCTTTATACTTGATGCAGAATGTCAGTGGCTAAACGATCTTCCTTTACTTAACTGTGAATTGGTCACTTTATTACAAATCGGTCACTTGATTTTGAATCAGTCACTTAATTATAAATTGGTCACAAAACCTGGAATATATTGACTTCTAATACAGTGAAATTAAGTTTTTATATTGTAAAAGAAGTTTGGCAATGTTGATTCATTAGTTCAGATATTTGTGTCACAAAATGAGCAACTTTTATAGAATGCTGATCTCTGGTATCATTTGAAATCTTTTGGAAATTTTGGTATTATTGATTCTAATATAACACACCTAATTGCTTTTTGTGGAAGACGTAATATTTTTCCTGTCTTCAATGAATAATAATCTGCTTTGTGTTTGGTTATATTTTAAGAGATTTTGTATTTTACTGCCCTTAAAAAAACTTTCATCCTCAAATATCAGGAGCTATTCTTGATATAAACTTTTGTTATAGAACGTGTAATTGCAATTACATGTACTTTCAAATCTAACACCCCTTATTAATCTATTCATGCCTAAGAGTTTCTTTTGAAATAACTTGGGAATTAAGAACAATTTTTAAAAATATTTGAAGGAAGGTTGTTGGTGATGTTCTGATTAACATTTTCTATTGAATATTTATTCAAACATGCTTTAGCCTGAAAGATTTCACCAAAATTGTCAAGCAGCTTTTAGCTACCTTGAGCATTAATCGGTCAAACCAAATAATATGAAAGGTTCTAGTAGAAACCAACAGATGATTCAAATGTTGTGAGCATGTTATTAGAATTAAGACATGTAGCCATCCTTAGTGCATTGCCTATTCATTCTTACAGCTCCCCTCAAGCAGTATCTGGTCTTTGATATTTTATAAATCACTTAGAGATAAAGCATCTTACCTTAAGGAAAGTTGTTGGTTAGCTTCAGATTAACATTTCTCCTCCAAACAGTGAGGGCTTTTCATAGTGTTTATACCGGCATGACACGGTTGATACAAGATGGCTGGTAACCAGGGTCTTAGTCAGGACTTCAAAAATGCCTGTCCAAAACAGCATTTACAAAATTTCTGCTCGTCCAGATTCAGCTACTCAGCTTCAACAAGACAGGCTGGATGGGGCCAGGCTAAGTCCCTGCCTGTACCTCAACACTTTAATACCCACCCTCAGGCTTTCACTGTGGTTATAAAGCTCTCGAGTGAAAACCAAGGTACTCTGCCAAACCTTTATGGTTGTGTTAAGGTCAAAAGGCAGACACCTCATTTGTATTACTGCATCAGCTAAAATCAAATACATGATTATTATCTGACTGATGATTGTGGAAAATAAGATATGATTTGAAAAGTAAAGAATATTAGGTAGTTGGGTTCCTGATAACTCTGTATTACTTCATTATCTAAAATCAAATACATGATTAACTGCCAACTTCTGGCTGCGAAAAAGAAAGGTTTGATGTGAAAAATTAAGACGTATAACAGGTAGTTGTGCTCATAATATTTCAGGCCTTATTTCAGGCCTTTTCAATCCCAGAATGTTAATTTTTAATAGCCACACTAGAGGCCAAACTTTTGAATAGGATGTCTCAGGACACTGAGTACAATCGTGTCAAAGTCCCTTCCTTCTATCCATCTGTTCGATCTGCGCTCACTTGCCTGGTTGTAGTTGGCTACAGCCAGAAAAGGAGGAGCTCAGAGAAAGGCTGTGTTTAGTTGCTATTAATCCATTAATGCTTATGAGTTCCTTTGGAAATTGTCGTCTGGATCTATGATACTTTTAACTATTACTTAGAGGAGGAATCTTGCACGAGTGAGTGATTTTGTGTCTTGGGACGAGGCTTGCCTAGTCCCAAGACACAAAATCACTCACGAGTGCAAGATTCCTCCTCTTTCCATCCACGAGTGATAGAACCTGTTTCTCCCACGATAAAAGGGAGACAATTACACGTTTTGCCGTGAAATTAGCTAGCTAAACTAGGTCAGCCAAAGGTCACCCGCGCACTAGTTCAACAATGGTAATACGCGTTTGTTGTGACGTGCACCGTTTGTTTCCCCAGAAACTGGCGCCAGATCACGTACGTGACGCTTATTCAAATCCACGCGCGCTATTGTTGGATCTACCTTTGACCCAGCAGCAGTGACCCATTGATTGAAATTGAGGGATCTGATTGGACAATTACACCAGTGTGACCTTTAACCCCATTGAAGAACACCCATTGAGGACGACTAATCCTTAACTGTAAAACACACCCCAGAGTGGGAGAATTTGTCTTCTCCATATTTATAAGTCTGGGGCCCAGAGGGTCACCACATATGGTTTTCATTTATAAATATGTGTTTAAAAATCTGTATTTCTTCATCATTTCAAGAAATTTAGGTCCATCTGGAACCTAGCTGAAAATTGTATAGGTTGCCCTGGAATTTCATAGAAAAAAAGTTAAGCTGTCGTCTTTGTCCATTAGGAGCTTTTGAGTAGATCAGAGGACATAGTGTTGAAAAGCCATCAGAAACTGTCAGACATTTTTGGATTGGATATGTATTACTCTCCCTGCCCTCAGTAATTCATCCTTCACCACCCTGGTTCTATATTGATGTAATGGGTGACATTGCTTCGCAGTGGGAACGACTGTGATTGAGCTATAATTTGTATTTACTATGGTAATATGTTCATATTTATCAGATGTGTATGGTTGAGAAATGATGGGTTGATCTCCGGAGGATGACTTTTTTTTGTATATTTGTTGTTATTTTTTGAAAAATTAATACTGCTGTCAATTGCCGGGTGAATACTTGGCATACATAATGTTTGTAAAAATGTTCATTTTTATTTTGCCAAAATCACCTGTCTGTACACATTTGGCTTGTACCACACTGTAAATATTGCCTGTGCATGGAAAATGTTTTCGTTGTCATCTGTTTATTTTTTTTTGTAAAACCTAGACGATAGTTGAAACTAGAATTCTATCTGTGATCCAACATGCCTATAACGCAATTAAATCTGCTTTTGATTGTTAGCTGCTTGAGTGCTTGGTCATCCATTAGAAAGGGTCAACTATATTTCCCACATGAGTGGAAGTGTCTGCAGTTAAGTAGGTATGCCAATTAGAACACTGGCTGAGAGTTCATTTTGTCAATGTCTAACTTGTCCAAACTACGCTCCAGATATATAATAAGTAAATGTAGCTACAATTCAGGTATGGAATGGTACCCATATCTACAGTTCAAGTGCTGTATACCATTGTTAGTTTTGTGCATATAAGATAATGCGCTCGGCTGGCAGTTGCCTTTGATGCACAGTCTAATTCTTACATATGGGTGTTGAATGACAGGTATCATGTCAGCGTATTGTACCATACCAGCCTAGGGATCACATGTCCAGATAATGTGGACTCTAGGAGTGCGCAAAGACTGCATTTAATAAACAGCCGTAATATTAAAGTGGTATACAATATATTATAAGTGTCCCTGTTCACCAAAGGAGGGGCTTGCAAAGGTCATCTTGGAAATATTATGGATACAAAAGAAGTTCACACGACCTTATCCTTAACAAACATATTTGTCTTGGTTTATTTCCATGCTGCATTACAACCTAGAGTTTTTTTTAGAGTTCCTCTCTCTCTCTATGGGGGGAAGTCAGACACAATTATAGATAGTTGGTCAAAAAACGGAAATGCTGTTAAAATCATTTAAATGAAATTTTTGCTTCATATTGCAGTGAAAAGAGTTGATCGTGGATCATAGAAATTGGTTCATATGTCTGGTCTCCTGGTAGTTCTGATATAAGAGAACTTTCAAATTTAGAATGAAAATGAACTTATGTATGGGAATGCGGTTCTTTTTAAATCCCTCTAGATATTGAACAGATAGTACACCAGCCATGATTGACTATGACAGATAGCATAATAGCTACCATTGATTTACATCTATGCAGACCATAATAGTGGCAAACAACTGCGTATCAGTGATATTTTATTGATGTGTATCTGCTTATAGTTTCATAGTTCTATTTGCAAGCATTCCATGGTGTCTTTGTATTCTAATATTTTGTGATTGTTTTGTTGTTGTTTTTTTCTTGTTTTCCTCTTTTCTTAGTTTTTGAATACTGAAATGGGGGTATATGAAGTAATTGAAGACTTGACCAGTCTTGTGTACATAATGATGTACACATATCCAGCAAAATGGGTGGGGTGGGGGTAAACCTATATTTTTCTGCCAGCTTAATTCCTTTCCCTCTCTGTGCTCCTTTTTCATGATTTCCAGGGTCCGTCAGACATGACTCTTGCTTGATGCTATATAATACACTAGTTTAGAATATTTCAAGGATACAGTTCATAAAGTTTATTATATTTAATCAAATACAAATAATTTGAAGAATTGAGAATATGTGTAGGAGCTCAACAGTTCGGCACTTAAACATGCATATATATATATATATATATATATATATATATATATATATATATATATATATATATATATATATATATATATATATATATATATATATATATGTTGCATTAGAGTGGGATGGACAAAGTTTCATTTCCTATTTCTACTATTTGTTTATTATTCAGACTTAGTGATCTTATTTATAAGTGCAATACACAGCTTATGAATATGCAAATTGATGTTTTTGTATTATTTGTATGCACCATAATCTTAAATGAATTAATTGTTATTGACCAACATAACCAAATGGTAAATGATTACATTACTCTGAAAAATGGCTTTATACTGACTGATTTAGTTATAAATTTTGGCAGCCATAAACCATTGTTATTTTGTAACCATCGCATCCTTTGAACTATTGATTTTTATTGTAAGGGTCTGCAGGTTGTCTATAAATATCAATATAAATTATATATATATGTCCTATTCTAGCTTTAATTTACTTTTATAACAATGACCACTGTGATTCTTATAACTTGGAAATTTGTTGGCAGTTCTTATTATAATAAGGATCCAGGCCAGAAATTTGAACTATTTATCAACTCAAAGTAGGTAGCAAAAATCGATACACTATCATGACAGATTTTTGTGTTTCGTGTTGACAATATCTAATTGAACTGCAGGTGGCAAAGTTCTAGTTCTGAAACGTTTGATATTTTGGTGTGTACAGCAGCAGCATGAGCCATGCAATTATGCTAGTGGGGTTGGTATGGACCTACCTAAGCTTATTCAAATGCATAGCCATACTTATAATGGGAAATTTATATGATAATTTGATAAACTAAATGTCAGCTAGACACACATACTCCCCAAATGCTAGATACCTGCATAGATACTAGTGTATCTTAGTTCTAAGTGCATAGATACTGTTATCTAGCATTCGGGATGTTTTGTACCAGAACTGAATCATTCTCATTATCTACTTATTTTGGTCAGTAAAATGACTGTCACATGACAAGCACACTTCGTGTGACACTGGGTAGGGAACTTATGATTTGTAACATGCCATTTTTAAGTGAAATATTTTATAAAACTGTATTTTACCCTGCTTTGAGCATAAGTAGGAATAAATGGCACGGAATTGAGGGATATCTTAGCATGCAGAGGTATGAGAAATTTAAAAATGTTCATAATATATGCTTTAATAAAGCGAACCAAATAGAACTTGAAAAGTAGCACAGATCTTGCTTCATAGAATTAAGAATAACTTCTACATGCCCCTTGTTAAGAAATGTTGATAATATAATGATTGTGTTATCTTGTCTTCAGTGGAAGTACCAATGAGGACGGTTTCTGATTGTTCATTCTCTTAGTATTCTTCACCCTTCACTTAAAAAAATATTTGGCTTCAGCTATTTCATAATGTATTAAGTACTTTCTCAATAATCACTTAGGCCTGATAGACACAGCTCTACTGAGGAGCTATTTATTGAATGATTCTTAATAATCACTTGGGCCAAACAAATATAGCTATACGAGGGAGACGATTTTGACTA
The DNA here is from genome assembly GCA_963942565.1 of Maea johnstoni. Lineage (NCBI taxonomy): Eukaryota > Metazoa > Annelida > Polychaeta > Spionida > Magelonidae > Maea > Maea johnstoni. The sequence goes on along the minus strand of OZ012686.1, from coordinate 2,500,911 downwards.
ATTTCTTATATTACCTCTGCAAGACACATTCAGATATACTAGGGAGATGTGTGTTGGATGGTTTCCCAATAATGAATGACCTAGTCCACCTGCAGGTTATATTGTTTGAACTCTGTATTATTTCAAGACTTATAAGTCAAATCAGGAAGATGTGTGTATGGTATTCTAATGGCATAAATATTTGAGCATTTCATGTACATACGTTAAAAAAAATGTTTCCTAAGTTTAAAACCACTCTGTGAAATCATGCCTTGCCTGATTTAAATGAACTGTGTATAAAGATGAATGTATAATGTAAATATTATTAATATTGATAAGCAGGTGTGATGTGATCATCACTGGAAAATATTTTCATAACTATAAAAGGATGATGTTGAGTAAGTTGTAAGCAGTCTGAGTAGGAATATTGGGGACTGTTCGCAGTGTTCCTAGTGTTAAATGATACCTCTTGGTGGAGCCACCAGCACTGGTCTGGTTGATCCATACTAGATTTAGCTGATCAGTCTCCACTTGCCAGTCCTGTGTGTGAAAATCATGGAGATGGAATAAAATAAGATGTACAATAAATAACCTTGTGTTGTGTTGTTTTGATTAATTCCAGGTTATGGAATACTTGGCAGATTTCCTATTCAATAAATTTTGATCAGTTTTAGGGAACCCACACTTATTCACCAGGACTCGATAACTGAACATTTTGTATTTCATTGATTGGCTATTTAGATTGCGCTTTGTTCCAATACAAGATTTTTTCACAATATATTTTCTTAGCACAGTGTAACCATATAAGAGTAACGGGCAAATGTGCTGTGAATGATACGAGATTTGGCGATGTACCATTTAAATCGGGTATGTTTGCTTATAAACTGAAAAGCATCAAGACACTTCTACAAAATCTAATTGCTACTGAATCTAAAGTGTTTATAGATTCATTTCAGTTCACTAGAACACTACCTTTTGGTTGAACATATATTGAGTAACTCCGTCCAGGACTGAATGTTTTCTGCTCTCCCGGTATGGAGTAGGGTATGGGATGCTGGTTTAGAACACAATTAGCCCATAAGTACTGACCCTCATACGACCTTCCCCAACTGAACACATTATCCACCAGCAACAGTTATACGTTTTGTTATGCGTTTCTTTTGTACCTTTTGGTAATGATAAAGTTAATGAGTAGTATAGGTACTCTTACTGATAACTAATATATACACATACTTTTTAGCTTGGATTAAGAGTGGTCTTCTAAGTTTTTAGTAATTGTATGGGAAAGAATCGCGTAAGTATTCTGCGAGATAACTAACAGTTCGAATGCATTTCCAATATGATAAACAAAGGAAATGGATGGTTGAGATTGTATGCAAGTTATTAGAAATGCAAACATAGAGATGGCTCAGTATCACCGAAATCTTGGGACGCACGGCATATGACTCGGGGACGAACCCATGTTAAGGATTCGTCAGATCTCTCTCTCTCTCTCTCTCTCTCTCTCTCTCTCTCTCTCTCTCTCTCTCTCTCTCTCTCACACACACACACACACACACACACAAACACACACACACACACACTTTCTTGATCTGAAACAGGGACTCCAAGCACACCCGGCTCAGGGAAAAGTAAATGCTCGTGGTGGATTGCGAAAGGAGTTCTTTATGAGACAAATATTTGCCAAGGTTTCACATATTTGGTGTGGTTTGATTTGCTTGTAAATCATCGTCGATGAAGAAACGACGTTTCCTCATATAAAGAAAGTATATATGAATTGCACGTTGGCAAAAATATACGAAAGAGCGCACGTGACAGGCAGAATTCTTTCCTTACACCAGAGATATATAGGTTAGGGAGATAGGAGACAGCTAATAATAGCTCCTACACCAGTCAGACACTATTGTTATGCAAATGAGCTCTTATCTGTATCCCACTCATTCCCAGGGACTCAACCTGACTCAACTGAGCATGGGCACTGCTCTACTTATCACCACTTCCTGTGTATACCACAGGGTTATTTGATTACTTTCTCTGGTATGGGGAATGTAGAAGAGCTCTTTTAGTATATATATTCCATGGTTAAACAGGTCCATAACATCAGACAGGATGCAGTGACAAAACCTGATACTTTCCTGTCTCAACCTACTGCTGTGGATTGCCATTACATTCAGGGCCGCACCTTTCAGGGACTATACAGGATACACATGTCTGATTGCAATCCTATGTCTGGCTTAATTCTGATCGATAGGAACATCCCTGTCTAGAGCCTGAGGTATGAGTACAGGATATCAACCCAATAAACACATGCCACACTGCTTTTGTTTCTCATTATATGTTTATAAAGGAAGTCGGAAGATTTAAAGGGGCTCTGAGTAGATAATAAACCTCTCATCCTCTGTCAATGTTACTCACTCAAGACTGAAAGAAATTCTCTGGCAAAAGAGGGAATATACCACATGTATTGTTCAGTTTTTTAAAATGTTTCATCTCTGTTGAGTTTAATGTTTATTCAAATTATTTGAATTAAAGGGCTAGTATGCTAATTTACCTATTTCAATACAAAGATATGAATAATCCATATACAATCATTACTAATTGTGTTTACCTTTTGAGGAGGATTATTTACCTGGGCATGTTGGTAGGAATGCAGGTGAGCACTGTTCCATGTGTTTACAGTTTAATTGATGTTAGGCTTATTGCAATAAGTCTAATCTTGGTTCAACTCAAGACTTTTGACATGTCTTCAGAATGCTAACATAGATATGTGCCATAAGTGCCATTTCAGTAAATAACCCTGTGCCTGACTGTCTTTTACTGTTAGTTTATCAGCATAGCTCATAACAATGATACAAGGAAATATTTATCTATTATTATTTCTACATTTTTACATGATGTGAAATTGAAATATATAAAAAAGTAACCTTTCATTTACTATTCAGCATACAAAATGGGAGAAAATATAGTTCTATTGTTACCTTAGAACAGGTCCAGACAATGTGACAAATTTACAATTTCAAGTATACATATTCTCTTTGAAAATAGAACAGCGATAAAGATTAACTTCTTTATTTATCTATTTAACCTCATATACCAACTTAAAATTGTTGGTTTCTCAATAAATTAAACCAGCACAGAAGGGGAAATTTACTGAGATGACTGATGTTTAGTCATATCACAAGTTAATTGGAGTACCCAATTAAACCTCCCAGATACATGTATTGCAATTGCGCTAACATCAATTAAGCAAAGTTAGCACAAGTTCTTACCTACATCCCTAGCATGTCCTTATAGTTGAGCCTCTCCAAAAGGTAAAATCCATTTTTCACATGTTTAAAAGCACAAGTAGTCCATTTAACATTATGACCAACACAATAGGCCTAAGATGGCCACCCCAAATCTCACGAAATCTCACCCAAGTCTCTAGCCCTTTCAAGCCTCTGGACGAGATTAGCCTTCACAGTGGGAGTGAATGGACTGCTGGCTAGGAGTTTCCTGTCACTGTATTCCTAGTCACTGCTTACACCTTTTACTGAAAACGTCAGAAAAAAAACAATATTTTTCTGACACTTTGTAAAACGTTGAAAAAGATTCAAATATATTTAGTGATTATATTATTTGACGAATATTAAATGGCTAGTTTTTCATGTAAGGATAATGTAGCTTTCTCTTAACCGTAAACCGAATGTATGACACTATTATATATATATATATATATATATATATATATATATATATATATATATATATATATATATATATATATATATATATATATATATATATATATATATATATATATATATATATATATATATATATATATATATATATATATGGGAGAGAGAGAGAGAGAGAGATAGATAGATAGATAGATAGATATACTTATCTAATAGACTGTTTTTCAAGTAGTTTTGCATAAACAGCAACAAGCACGTGCCATAGAAAAATTGTAAAATGCAATATTATGCCGTTTATATTATTGATCGATCTAGAATGTCCGAGTTGTTTGCATCAACTATATATAAGCAGATCTGTCATCGGTTGTATTTATACTATATATAGACACTCCATATCTGTTCCGTGTCATAACGAATGTACATCCAATTCAGTTGTATTCTCCCTCATTTTCGTCATTTTTTCTATGCTTAGGACCTGTAATCACGAATGTATATCACTGTAATTATTTTCATCTAAGCTGAAATGTTCTAGCTATGCAATCTCTTAGCATTGCAATATGATCGCACCATTTCCCTAGCTCATGGTATCATAACCAGAGACATTAATCAAAATAGAATCTGTCTGTCATAACTTATAAATAAGCTTAGATTAATCTAGTTCTCTGAAATAGAACAGTTGTAAATCACTGTAATTATATTCATCTAAGCTGAAATTTTCTAGCTATGCAATCTCTTAGCATTGCAATATTATTGCATCATTTCCCTAGCTCATGATATCTTAACTTATAAATAAGCTCAGATGTATCTAGTTCTCTGAAATAGAACCGTGTTCATTGTCCTCGCCTTTTTGCCACAGTCGAGAAAAGTGGTAAAATAGGGAGATGACGTAGGCAGATCTTGCGACACAGAGCAAGCGCGGACCACAGCATGCGGTCTTCTGATAAGGCTAGTTAGCGTACTGTGTTCCAATGATAAATAACAATAATGATATATTCTTTATTGGAAATCTCTTACTACGGATAAACATATTACAAACAAGTAAAAACAAACGCATGTTCAATATACTAACCAAAAAGAGTTATGAGAGACATTAAACAAATTATGAGTACACATTACACATTTATAAGACACAATATTCAACGCATCTGTGGTTCCATCAATTCAGATTGCCTAATCTCAAGGAAGGTTTTAAGAAAGCTTGCACAATGTTTTACATTATTATCATCTTGAATTTCTGAGATCCTCTAGTAAATAAGAAAATTCTTGGATTGACAGGTCTTGTCTTGCAAGTAGTAGCTCACAGTGCATTAAAAAGAAGGCAGGTAAGGATAACGTTGTTTCGTCTTCGATATTAACGTTATACAATGAGAGTGAAAACAAAGCCTTTCCTGTACCGACATACCCTGATAGCGATATGTGTGGTTCCAGTGTCAGAGGTGCAACCCCAGCTCTAAATTTGAGAAGTATCTTGTAGTCGTTGGACGTCACATGTGACGTCCAAGTGGACACAAAGCTCCAATATGTGGACACTGCCCTGGGTGTCACTGTGACATCGCAATTCTATGCCAGTATACCTTAAATGTCCAACTGGTTTGGCGTCCAAGTGGACAGTTTAGCACTTATCTGTGACTGTGACACTGCGCTAAATGTCACTGTGACATCGCCTTTCTGCGCCGGTGATGGACAGTGAGGGGGCTTGTAGTCAAGTGTCCAACAAGTGCAGTTCGACTGATGTCCGCCAGGTGCTCAAAAATCTCCTTAATCATACACAATCGGGGTGTATCGATTAGATCACAACAAGAAATCACTCAATTTGAATACTTACTTCATAAATCTTGCACTTTAGACGTTGAAGAGCACTTACAGTGCCGTTTATACACTCCCCTGCGCCATAGAGATAGTGTCGCAACTGGCGCTGGTGTGTGACTCCTACGTCGGCCTCGCCAGCCGTGGACAGTCAGAGGGGGCTTGTAGTCAAATGTCCAACAAGTGCAGTTCGACTGATGTCCCCCAGGTGCTCAAAAATCTCCTTAATCATACACAATCGGCGTGTATCGATTAGATCACAACAAGAAATCACTCAATTTGAATACTTACTTCATAAATCTTGCACTTTAGACGTTGAAGAGCACTTACAGTGCCGTTTATACACTCCCCTGCGCCATAGAGATAGTGTCGCAACTGGCGCTGGTGTGTGACTCCTACGTCGGCCTCGCCAGCCGTGGACAGGCAGAGGGGGCTTGTAGTCAAATGTCCAACAAGTGCAGTTCGACTGATGTCCGCCAGGTGCTCAAAAATCTCCTTAATCATACACAATCGGCGTGTATCGATTAGATCACAACAAGAAATCACTCAATTTGAATACTTACTTCATAAATCTTGCACTTTAGACGTTGAAGAGCACTTACAGTGCCGTTTATACACTCCCCTGCGCCATAGAGATAGTGTCGCAACTGGCGCTGGTGTGTGACTCCTACGTCGGCCTCGCCAGCCGTGGACAGGCAGAGGGGGCTTGTAGTCAAATGTCCAACAAGTGCAGTTCGACTGATGTCCGCCAGGTGCTCAAAAATCTCCTTAATCATACACAATCGCCGTGTATCGATTAGATCACAACAAGAAATCACTCAATTTGAATACTTACTTCATAAATCTTGCACTTTAAACGTTGAAGAGCACTTACAGTGCCGTTTATACACTCCCCTGCGCCATAGAGATAGTGTCGCAACTGGCGCTGGTGTGTGACTCCTACGTCGGCCTCGCCAGCCGTGGACAGTCAGAGGGGGCTTGTAGTCAAATGTCCAACAAGTGCAGTTCGACTGATGTCCGCCAGGTGCTCAAAAATCTCCTTAATCATACACAATCGGCGTGTATCGATTAGATCCCAACAAGAAATCACTCAATTTGAATACTTACTTCATAAATCTTGCACTTTAGACGTTGAAGAGCACTTACAGTGCCGTTTATACACTCCCCTGCGCCATAGAGATAGTGTCGCAACTGGCGCTGGTGTGTGACTCCTACGTCGGCCTCGCCAGCCGTGGACAGGCAGAGGGGGCTTGTAGTCAAATGTCCAACAAGTGCAGTTCGACTGATGTCCGCCAGGTGCTCAAAAATCTCCTTAATCATACACAATCGGCGTGTATCGATTAGATCACAACAAGAAATCACTCAATTTGAATACTTACTTCATAAATCTTGCACTTTAGACGTTGAAGAGCACTTACAGTGCCGTTTATACACTCCCCTGCGCCATAGAGATAGTGTCCCAACTGGCGCTGGTGTGTGACTCCTACGTCGGCCTCGCCAGCCGTGGACAGTCAGAGGGGGCTTGTAGTCAAATGTCCAACAAGTTCAGTTCGACTGATGTCCGCCAGGTGCTCAAAAATCTCCTTAATCATACACAATCGGCGTGTATCGATTAGATCACAACAAGAAATCACTCAATTTGAATACTTACTTCATAAATCTTGCACTTTAGACGTTGAAGAGCACTTACAGTGCCGTTTATACACTCCCCTGCGCCATAGAGATAGTGTCCCAACTGGCGCTGGTGTGTGACTCCTACGTCGGCCTCGCCAGCCGTGGACAGTCAGAGGGGGCTTGTAGTCAAATGTCCAACAAGTGCAGTTCGACTGATGTCCGCCAGGTGCTCAAAAATCTCCTTAATCATACACAATCGGCGTGTATCGATTAGATCACAACAAGAAATCACTCAATTTGAATACTTACTTCATAAATCTTGCACTTTAGACGTTGAAGAGCACTTACAGTGCCGTTTATACACTCCCCTGCGCCATAGAGATAGTGTCCCAACTGGCGCTGGTGTGTGACTCCTACGTCGGCCTCGCCAGCCGTGGACAGTCAGAGGGGGCTTGTAGTCAAATGTCCAACAAGTTCAGTTCGACTGATGTCCGCCAGGTGCTCAAAAATCTCCTTAATCATACACAATCGGCGTGTATCGATTAGATCACAACAAGAAATCACTCAATTTGAATACTTACTTCATAAATCTTGCACTTTAGACGTTGAAGAGCACTTACAGTGCCGTTTATACACTCCCCTGCGCCATAGAGATAGTGTCGCAACTGGCGCTGGTGTGTGACTCCTACGTCGGCCTCGCCAGCCGTGGACAGTCAGAGGGGGCTTGTAGTCAAATGTCCAACAAGTGCAGTTCGACTGATGTCCGCCAGGTGCTCAAAAATCTCCTTAATCATACACAATCGGCGTGTATCGATTAGATCACAACAAGAAATCACTCAATTTGAATACTTACTTCATAAATCTTGCACTTTAGACGTTGAAGAGCACTTACAGTGCCGTTTATACACTCCCCTGCGCCATAGAGATAGTGTCCCAACTGGCGCTGGTGTGTGACTCCTACGTCGGCCTCGCCAGCCGTGGACAGGCAGAGGGGGCTTGTAGTCAAATGTCCAACAAGTGCAGTTCGACTGATGTCCGCCAGGTGCTCAAAAATCTCCTTAATCATACACAATCGGCGTGTATCGATTAGATCACAACAAGAAATCACTCAATTTGAATACTTACTTCATAAATCTTGCACTTTAGACGTTGAAGAGCACTTACAGTGCCGTTTATACACTCCTGGTGTGTGACTCCTACGTCGGCCTCGCCAGCCGTGGACAGTCAGGGGGCTTGTAGTCAAATGTCCAACAAGTGCAGTTCGACTGATGTCCGCCAGGTGCTTGTAAAGTTGTTAAATCAGGGCCATTCATGTATATACCTATCAAATTTGATTACGTACCTGTGACATGTCATTGACTAACAAATAAATATACAATTTCATATTATCTAAAGTTTCTTCTGAATGTGGCCCCCATATGTAAGCTAAAAATATGTAAACAATCGCAGTCGTTTCAAACCTAGCTATTATCAACAATTGGTCTGAGGAGCATAACATTTTAATTCTGCCGAGGAAAGATCAATTATATGGGAAAAGGAATCTCACTTCTATCCCAATTTTTTTTCCGTTAAATTTCTGCGATTATTTCCTTTGGAACATATTGGATAAGTTGTTCTGTCTGTCTTGCTTATGTTTCACTGTTTCACCTTAACCAAGGTGTACCGCCTGAAAGGTCTTCTAACATGAGATATGCATAAGCGCCATACAAGTCCCCTTCATGTCTAAAATTAAATATATTAGGTAAAAAGTAGATGATGAAGGAATTCAGGCTTTGTGGTTATCAAATGTTTACCTATCCCTATCTTATGGAATGAAGACCATTAAAAATTTGAAAGATTGAATAAAGACTAATATGGAGCAAAGAGGAACTCTTTTGTTAATAATATTTTTTTATATTTGATATAGCGCTCTTTCCACCTATGATATTCAAAAGCGCTTTTAAGTGGACAGTGGACAGCTGTCAAGGTCCATGTAGTCAAATAAACTCCTTTCGTAATAGTAAGGTTTTCAGCTGTTTCTTGAAGTTTTGCACACTAGTCCGGCAAAGAAAGCTGGATTTTGGGCTGAACATTCTTCTTCATTTTTTTTTCAATTGATTATGGCTGGCAAGGGTACCCACTTTTAGAATATGCCAGATGACGGGTTGGCACCCTTGGGCAATTTGAGATCTTGACCCATCTTTGCCACCACCCATGGTACAAGAATTGGACAAATTGGCCTTTCTCCGGTTTTTGCTGATCCAGATATTAAAATATAAGAGACCTACAGACCCATCCATTTACATAGGCTCGATTTATATAGGAAATAGGTATATAGGTTATCTGGGTCCCTGCTAAGTGTATTTCCTTTGTCTGAGGTCATCAACATGAGGTCTTTGGATGTTGTGGGCGACAGGAAGTCTCAAATATCGAATCCTCCAGTAAACGTTTACCCAAGAAAGTAAACGTATAACTATAACATTCACTGGAATGGTTGAACCTTAACCCAAAAAGTTGAGGTTCACTGAAAAATATTGAAGGTTCTCTGATTGAGGTGAACCTTAACATTTCAGGCGGGTAATCATTTATCAATGAAAAAATATTTGGATAGATGTTCACCTAGTAATAACTAGTTAATGCAATGTTCACCCAAATTATACAAAGGTTAATCCTTTTCAGATCAATGAAACTCCAAACTAGTTGAATCCTTACCGGTCCTTCTTACAGTGTACAGTGCCGACATTTAATTCCTGCACTGAATGTGTAGGGGCCATGGCATAGTACAAAACTGCACGTCTGATTGACACCCAGTTTCCTGGGCACGGATGCATGGATAACCTCACATGCAACTGAACATAGCTTTGATTCGCAAGGTACATGGGTCAGTAATGTGATTGGCTTATTTTTTATGACATCTTAAGATACCTTCGTCTTATCCACCTTTTATGTTATCCATCGGTTGTGTACAACCGGACACTAGGAGACGTCCGATCGACTGGTGCAGGAATTAGATGTCTATAACGTACTAGTAGTTGTCCCTGTCGGCCAATTTCAATAACATGTAGCTGCATATCTTTCCCTATAACGCAATATCAATCACACACAAGTATATGCGTAGCATTGGGCAACTTTTCACTTTTGCAAGTTAATTGATCAAATAAAAGTGTTCAACCAAAACTGTACGAAAATCTTAAACAATTTAGAATATTTATATTGAAAGAAAGATTCTTTATTTTTACACTTTGCGAAATTCGGTACTCTTTACACATCCGTAGGTGTTCCTACCATGATTTATAACGGCTCATGAATGGGAGTTCCGCACTTGTCATTCGCCGGCCGAATATTCGGAAGCCATATGCAGGCAAAGAATTGAGAGCGAAAATCCATCCGAGTCAGGGGAATTCCCCAATATTCATGACATCTGCTTGGGTAATTTTCAGGAAAGTATGTTTTAACATTCGTAACTTGTGGCTAATTGTCAAATCCCTATAATGCCATCCGACAGAGGGCATTAAACCTTGTTATTATTGCTATTCTGATTTTAACCATTTGAGTGTACCATGTGATTAGCTGATAAATTGTCATACTAGTATCGTCCCTATGGCTGATAGGACAATTTGATAGGTTACGGCCTTCTGGCCTATGACAAATATCATGGCGCCCTCTGCAACAGTCAATAAGGCTATACTATAGTATATTCTTTTAGAAATTTGAAGACATTGTTTTCCCACACAATGCAACTAGTGCAAAGACAAAGTGTTATCTAAAAATAAAGAGTAAAACGTATGGCAAAAATCATACATTTTAGCTATCAAGTTATTTGCTACCAGAATGAGCAATATTTCGAAGTTGAATAGTGAAAATCTTATATAAGTCGATGTAACGCTGTTTACCTACAGTTGTTGTCCAACTACAATTATCAATCTATTTGCTTCTTAAATAAATCATTTATAAAAGTAGAGTGGTGAAAGTTATATATGAGTCTATATAATGCTTTTCAAAAAAGACCAAAATGCAAACGAAAATAGTACATTTTAGCTAAGTGACATATTTTCTGACCCCTGTTCCATTACAATAGTCAGGGCGTGATGTCACCAGTGAGACGATGCCACTCTTGGTTGTATCAGTATTGGGAAATGTTCTTATTTTTCCAGTGTTCTTTAGTTGGTAATTTGCAGAATTGATAACTTGTGATACATCTGCAGACATATTCATTTTCGGATGAAAAACAGCACCCATATTACCGACCGGTTCTTTAGGAACTGGTACTATTACACCATTTACGGTAATACTAGGAATGGAGATTTTCCAAAATAGATGAATAACATTAACGTGCTCTTGCCATGAATGGGTTAAGTTCCAGTTCTGAATGGGTAAAGGGTTAGATGAATTAACCTAGGGTGTTACATACATTCATATTTTACAAAATGAAACATAAATATACATATCAATGATGAACTTGTGCAAACAAACGTATGTGTATATGTGTGTTAAATACAATATCAAACCCATGATAAACGGCACAGATTCAGTATCTTCAAGTGAGGTATAATAAAATGATTTAAAAGTACATGGTAATATATTGGACACATAAGGTAATTAAATGGATGGATCATATACAATCAATGCAAGGGAGTGGAATATTGTTAATATTAAAGATGATTTAAAACATCAGGGTTATGATTATTCCATTGTGTGATATACCCTGCTGGCTTAATCAAGCATCTGCAAAAATTGTGGAACTTGGCACAAAGACAATTTCAGTAATCTTGATCAATATCGACGATGGACGTAGGGCATGATTTACCATTATTATTGCTTGCTTTGGGTTTTCCAATCAGCAATCAGGATTTGTACCATGTGACTGGTCATTAAATTCCCTGTTACGCAGGGCATTAAATGTCACCTCATAAAGCCCTCCAGAGCTTATTGTTGGTCTGCACACTATATATCACAAGATACTATCAATAAGAGCACAAGAAACGTCGTATGCAGGGAAGCAATAATAAAAAGTTAATAACTGTTCACCAGGGCACTATGTGTATTAAATGTGCGCCTTCAGGCATCCTGACCAGACCTCGGGACTTCGGCCCTTGGTCTGACCAGCATGCCTTCAGGCGCACATTAAATACCCATACCGCCCTGGTGAACAGTCATTAAGGCTTTATTATTAACTACTTTTTGGGATAATTTAGGCCAATAATGTCATGAAACGTCATTTATTGTGAATATGACAATAAGATATCAAGGACACCCACTTCCAAAATCCCACTTTCCTTAAGCACCTGAAATGTTCTGTGCCTTCCTTGGACAAAAGCTTAGACATTGGCTACCTGTAACTTGTATTTCAGTTGACATTTACAATTGTCCCTATTTGTCCAAGTTTATTGAGGTTCTCAATACTTTCAATACTACAAAAAGTCGAACTTGTAAGTCGACGAACATGTAGCTAAGTTGCAAAACTGCCATACCGACATCGATACATGGATGTCTCAAAATAAACTGAAATGTAATGCAGGCTAGACAGAGGTGCTGGTCATAGGTACCCCACGGATGCTCGGGAAAATCTCCATTCCTAGTATTACCGTAAATGGTGTAATAGTACCAGTTCCTAAAGAACCGGTCGGTAATATGGGTACTGTTTTTCATCCGAAAATGAATATGTCTGCAGATGTATCACAAGTTATCAATTCTGCAAATTACCAACTAAAGAACACTGGAAAAATAAGAACATTTCCCAATACTGATACAACCAAGAGTGGCATCGTCTCACTGGTGACATCACGCCCTGACTATTGTAATGGAACAGGGGTCAGAAAATATGTCACTTAGCTAAAATGTACTATTTTCGTTTGCATTTTGGTCTTTTTTGAAAAGCATTATATAGACTCATATATAACTTTCACCACTCTACTTTTATAAATGATTTAATTAAGAAGCAAATAGATTGATAATTGTAGTTGGACAACAACTGTAGGTAAACAGCGTTACATCGACTTATATAAGATTTTCACTATTCAACTTCGAAATATTGCTCATTCTGGTAGCAAATAACTTGATAGCTAAAATGTATGATTTTTGCCATACGTTTTACTCTTTATTTTTAGATAACACTTTGTCTTTGCACTAGTTGCATTGTGTGGGAAAACAATGTCTTCAAATTTCTAAAAGAATATACTATAGTATAGCCTTATTGACTGTTGCAGAGGGCGCCATGATATTTGTCATAGGCCAGAAGGCCGTAACCTATCAAATTGTCCTATCAGCCATAGGGACGATACTAGTATGACAATTTATCAGCTAATCACATGGTACACTCAAATGGTTAAAATCAGAATAGCAATAATAACAAGGTTTAATGCCCTCTGTCGGATGGCATTATAGGGATTTGACAATTAGCCACAAGTTACGAATGTTAAAACATACTTTCCTGAAAATTACCCAAGCAGATGTCATGAATATTGGGGAATTCCCCTGACTCGGATGGATTTTCGCTCTCAATTCTTTGCCTGCATATGGCTTCCGAATATTCGGCCGGCGAATGACAAGTGCGGAACTCCCATTCATGAGCCGTTATAAATCATGGTAGGAACACCTACGGATGTGTAAAGAGTACCGAATTTCGCAAAGTGTAAAAATAAAGAATCTTTCTTTCAATATAAATATTCTAAATTGTTTAAGATTTTCGTACAGTTTTGGTTGAACACTTTTATTTGATCAATTAACTTGCAAAAGTGAAAAGTTGCCCAATGCTACGCATATACTTGTGTGTGATTGATATTGCGTTATAGGGAAAGATATGCAGCTACATGTTATTGAAATTGGCCGACAGGGACAACTACTAGTACGTTATAGACATCTAATTCCTGCACCAGTCGATCGGACGTCTCCTAGTGTCCGGTTGTACACAACCGATGGATAACATAAAAGGTGGATAAGACGAAGGTATCTTAAGATGTCATAAAAAATAAGCCAATCACATTACTGACCCATGTACCTTGCGAATCAAAGCTATGTTCAGTTGCATGTGAGGTTATCCATGCATCCGTGCCCAGGAAACTGGGTGTCAATCAGACGTGCAGTTTTGTACTATGCCATGGCCCCTACACATTCAGTGCAGGAATTAAATGTCGGCACTGTACACTGTAAGAAGGACCGGTAAGGATTCAACTAGTTTGGAGTTTCATTGATCTGAAAAGGATTAACCTTTGTATAATTTGGGTGAACATTGCATTAACTAGTTATTACTAGGTGAACATCTATCCAAATATTTTTTCATTGATAAATGATTACCCGCCTGAAATGTTAAGGTTCACCTCAATCAGAGAACCTTCAATATTTTTCAGTGAACCTCAACTTTTTGGGTTAAGGTTCAACCATTCCAGTGAATGTTATAGTTATACGTTTACTTTCTTGGGTAAACGTTTACTGGAGGATTCGATATTTGAGACTTCCTGTCGCCCACAACATCCAAAGACCTCATGTTGATGACCTCAGACAAAGGAAATACACTTAGCAGGGACCCAGATAACCTATATACCTATTTCCTATATAAATCGAGCCTATGTAAATGGATGGGTCTGTAGGTCTCTTATATTTTAATATCTGGATCAGCAAAAACCGGAGAAAGGCCAATTTGTCCAATTCTTGTACCATGGGTGGTGGCAAAGATGGGTCAAGATCTCAAATTGCCCAAGGGTGCCAACCCGTCATCTGGCATATTCTAAAAGTGGGTACCCTTGCCAGCCATAATCAATTGAAAAAAAAATGAAGAAGAATGTTCAGCCCAAAATCCAGCTTTCTTTGCCGGACTAGTGTGCAAAACTTCAAGAAACAGCTGAAAACCTTACTATTACGAAAGGAGTTTATTTGACTACATGGACCTTGACAGCTGTCCACTGTCCACTTAAAAGCGCTTTTGAATATCATAGGTGGAAAGAGCGCTATATCAAATATAAAAAAATATTATTAACAAAAGAGTTCCTCTTTGCTCCATATTAGTCTTTATTCAATCTTTCAAATTTTTAATGGTCTTCATTCCATAAGATAGGGATAGGTAAACATTTGATAACCACAAAGCCTGAATTCCTTCATCATCTACTTTTTACCTAATATATTTAATTTTAGACATGAAGGGGACTTGTATGGCGCTTATGCATATCTCATGTTAGAAGACCTTTCAGGCGGTACACCTTGGTTAAGGTGAAACAGTGAAACATAAGCAAGACAGACAGAACAACTTATCCAATATGTTCCAAAGGAAATAATCGCAGAAATTTAACGGAAAAAAAATTGGGATAGAAGTGAGATTCCTTTTCCCATATAATTGATCTTTCCTCGGCAGAATTAAAATGTTATGCTCCTCAGACCAATTGTTGATAATAGCTAGGTTTGAAACGACTGCGATTGTTTACATATTTTTAGCTTACATATGGGGGCCACATTCAGAAGAAACTTTAGATAATATGAAATTGTATATTTATTTGTTAGTCAATGACATGTCACAGGTACGTAATCAAATTTGATAGGTATATACATGAATGGCCCTGATTTAACAACTTTACAAGCACCTGGCGGACATCAGTCGAACTGCACTTGTTGGACATTTGACTACAAGCCCCCTGACTGTCCACGGCTGGCGAGGCCGACGTAGGAGTCACACACCAGGAGTGTATAAACGGCACTGTAAGTGCTCTTCAACGTCTAAAGTGCAAGATTTATGAAGTAAGTATTCAAATTGAGTGATTTCTTGTTGTGATCTAATCGATACACGCCGATTGTGTATGATTAAGGAGATTTTTGAGCACCTGGCGGACATCAGTCGAACTGCACTTGTTGGACATTTGACTACAAGCCCCCTCTGCCTGTCCACGGCTGGCGAGGCCGACGTAGGAGTCACACACCAGCGCCAGTTGGGACACTATCTCTATGGCGCAGGGGAGTGTATAAACGGCACTGTAAGTGCTCTTCAACGTCTAAAGTGCAAGATTTATGAAGTAAGTATTCAAATTGAGTGATTTATGGTTGTGATCTAATCGATACACGCCGATTGTGTATGATTAAGGAGATTTTTGAGCACCTGGCGGACATCAGTCGAACTGCACTTGTTGGACACTTGACTACTAGCCCCCTCACTGTCCATCACCGACGCAGAAAGGCGATGTCACAGTGACATTTAGCGCAGTGTCACAGTCACAGTGAAGTGCTAAACTGTCCACTTGGACGCCACACCAGTTGGACATTTAAGGTATACTGGCATAGAATTGTGATGTCACAGTGACACCAAGATAAGTGTCACAGTGTAGTCCTTTACTGTCCAGTTGGACGTCACATGTGACGTCCAACGACTACTAGCCGTTGTAGCTAAATTTGGCTAGCGCCCTACGTTGTCCTCTGAGTAAAGTAGTTCCGACTCGTTCCACTGATGACAATTTAGGCGTTTGGATATATAGGGGGACGGCCAATGTCGGAATTATACTTTTGATGGCCTTTTTGTTACAGTTCGTCACACGTGCTTATTCGTCGCTAAGCAGGGATTTGGATGACGACTCTGATTTTGCTGTAGAGTTTTGGGGCATTTAATGCAAACAATCATTTAAAAAGCATGGCCAGAAATGTCCCCATGAAAGTGCTCAAGTATTTAGGCTGAGCTCACAGGTACCCATCAGGTCCCAGGTTCATTGCAAGTACTCACGTTACCAACCGCAGGGCTGCCAACCCTACCTCATACCAGGTAAACTCAAGTGAGGACCAACAGATAAGCCGTGACCACAACTTCTGCACAGAAAACTTGGAATCCCCCAGTTCTAAAAATCCTGATAAACGTTGTATACTCTTTATCATTTTTTTTTAAATTTCACAGAAAAAAGGATGTCAGGTTGTTTGGTGATTAATAACACTTCGTGCCAGTTTTAGGTAAACATGTTAATTCGGTTTAC
>OZ012686.1:2406415-2478915 GCA_963942565.1 Maea johnstoni | reverse complement strand
TCTGGCAGTTTCAAGGGCACTTGGTGATTTTGACTATAAAAATGTTGAAGGCAAAGGGCCATGTGAACAGCTTGTATCACCAGAGCCAGAAATCTTCCTACAGAAGAGGAACGAGAATGATGAATTTGTGGTGTTGGCTTGTGATGGCATCTGGGATGTTATGAGTAATGATGAAGTCTGTGACTTTGTGCGGTCAAGACTATTTGTTACAGAAAACTTAGAACAAGTATGCAATCAGGTTGTGGATACCTGTTTGCACAAGGTGAGTATGTGTGGTATGATGAGCATGTTCTAGAATGATATCAATACGTACAAGTTGAGTTTCATGTGGTAATTGGATATGTGCCGTTGTCCACTTTTTTGCATGCTAAAGTTCTTAAAGAATTGAGAATGCTAAAATCTAAATTTCGGCCCAACACAACCTTTTGAAGTAACCATATGGGTTATTAAGGGTCCATAAGTACTTGCATCTCTAACTTCTAAATTGTTTGATATCAGAGGAAGCTTGGGGGATTTTAAAAAAAAAGCTAAGGGAGGCCCATCTTAAGGTGTTAAGTGCTCATTATTTTGACTTTGAACATTATTGCAAGTAGAAAGCCATCTAGAAGATGGTATTGGTAGCCTTGAATCATGATGTTCATTCGCCATAAGTATACATGTAGCACTGGTATCTTCAATTTCTTCTTAGCAGAAGGCATTTTTCAATAACTTGGTTTGCAGTAGCAGACTGTCCTTATTTTTGGCCAGCTTATTTCAAAATGTTTTTCGGCACCTCAGGCTGGTGGACCACCAACTTACTCATTTCTCTACTGAAGCTCCAAAGTAGCCTTGCCCTTGTCAATGGGAGCAGAATTGAATTGTATATGTTAAATGAAAGAAACATGTACATAAAGTATAATTATCCTTACTGGTACACAGCACCAAAACCTTATTTTTTGTATTTGATTTAATAGCAGTCTCATTCATAGTTCACCTTATTGATATGCATCCATTCCTACCAGCCATAACCAGGTGTGACATGCACATGGCATGCAAGGCTTCAGATAAGGAAATGGTAGATATAAATGATATATACTAGTGTCTGACAGTTATAAAACTACAATCTAGTTTTATATTGATCTAGCAATTCACTTAGGCTGATAAGTTATCTATACAATATGAATTGCTCACATTCATGAGAAAATAACTCAGGAATTCAGTTGTAGAGGGAGGGGCAGTCTGTACTCTGTACCCAATAGATTGATATACATTTGTTATGAAGTTAAACGTAAAACCCACTGAAAAAAAACCTGTCAAAGAACTTTTCCTGCAAGAATATAAAGCAGGAAAACTCCAGTTTCATTTTTTCTGTCCTATTACTTGACCCATTCGAGGCTATATCACAATTTATCGTGTTATGTGACACCTTGACAAGTGTTCAAAAGAACATGGAATACCCTTTCAGAAAACACACTCTTTTAACCTTTAGCTTGTGGCAAATGTTGGTAAATGTTTCAATTTGCAATTTCTGACCACTGGCCAATGTTAGACTTGCAGCTGTAGTTGGCCACCCACATTCTGATCATGTGTGGTAGTTGTATATGTGGTATTTAAATGGAGACCCTATCAGTAGGTACAACTCTTCACAGTCCCACCTACACCATAGAACAACTTGGGTAGTGCAATATGTGCGGCTGCCACACAGTATCTTCTCCACTGAGTGAAAAAGGACATGTGAACGTTAACTCGAGTCCATGAATTGGCACACTGTATTTCAAGTTGTTCTTTTTTAAGCACGTGAAGACTTCATGTGTGGAAAAATACGTGGTAATCTGGGAGAGGAAGCAAATACCCCCCCAAAACTAATCAGGCCACAGGTAGAGATTCTGACAACAATGGTCAAAATGCCTAGCATGATGTAATTATTCTGTGTTCCCCTGTGAAGACGGCTTGTATGTAGCTCAGTGGCAACAATGAAAAGCTGCAGGTGTTTTCTGAGAGCTTAGAGAGCGTGATTATGCCCAGCATGGCTCTCCTGGAGCTTTAATCAATTAGTGGGAGTGGAAGCTCACTCTGTGCGCCCGCCCAGTGTGTCGTGTGTGAGGGGTTCAACAAACCATTGGCCCTGTGCCCAGTGACACTTGAAGAAGTCCAGTGGGTCTTCTAATGTCAGTGGCACATCCTTTGAGCTGTGACAACTTGATGGTTCATGTTCAGACACTTAAAAACTAAGTTGTCTTAGATTTTAAATCCTAAAAAGATGTTATACAATACCTGACTGTAAAACTGTTCGTTGCATTCATAAAAAAAATGTACAACTTAAGTGAGTATTGTGGCTACAAGATCTTGTAATCCCACAGATTCAAACATGCATAGTGGTGATGCTTTGCCATTGTTTTGGGGGGCCCCCTTACTTTGCTTTTCTTCGCCAGTTAAAAGTAGGGCTAGGAATCGTTCCGAAATTTCGGCTCGATTAATCGCCGAGGTTTCCGACTGATCAATCGATTATTAACGATTATTATAAGTGTCCCTATATCCTTCGAAATTCGCTAGTACCGAACCCGGAAGTACAGCGATGTATGGCGTGGACACGGCGACGGCGCCATTTTGAAAATCAGACTTGTCAATACAAGTATAAGTCGCTACGTAAAATTGATGCGGCGGCGAGAATAGGCAAGAAAACAACAGTTAAGGTAGGCAAATGTTTATTAGCCGCTGTAACAGCGGGAAAAGGTGGTCAAGTGAGCGGTCAATAAGGGTTTTGTGGGGGAAATTGCGTTGTTTCTTGCGATGTTAGCGATGTGAGCGATAATCGGAAATAATCGATTTTCCAAAACATGACTCGAGCCAGTCGTATTTCTTGCTTATCCGACCGATTGATCGAGCTTCCTATTGATCGTCCTAGCCTTAGTTAAAAGCATTGATAAGCAGGTACTACAACCAAATAGGGGTTGACTATTCTAAGTTGCCAGTTAACAGTTCCTGGTTAATCTATGTGAATTGCAATGTTAATGCAATTAGTATTTAATCACAAAGGTTCTAACAGCATTTCCTTGATGCTGAACCATTCTATATGGGTAAGGCTGCATTGCTTTCCCTTCCTGATTAAAACCCTACTGATATACACACTAGTAGGATTTGATTTGATTCCTCTAAGAAATCAATCATCAGCTTCTGATTTTTGTGAAGTGTGTACTGTAGTGCAGATATTTTCTGCACTATAAAGTAACTGTTGCTCAAATGGAATGAGTAGGAGTTCCCTTGCAGTACTCATGTGACTTCCCTCATGCTCCCTCACCTGCTGATGCCTATTCCAGGTGTGCTGCATACCTGCCATTGTTCTCTGCCAAGCTGATATTGGCAAGGAGATGTGAAAGGTATGAATCCCTGCACTTCAGTGAGATATCGCGCAGGTGTGTGAGGTCAACTATGCACTAATTAAATGTATTCTCATCCACTCATCTGATTACCTGTAGCATATGCTTGTATAACACCTTGGTGCCATGAAGTTCATGAGCATGTTACAGTTATCAGTGGCGAGGGCATAATTATGACAGGGTCTCATTCAAAGCATGTTGGGAAATGGTTTTAGATTTCCAAATCTTCCATGATAAAATTCCCAAATTTTTGTGCTTTGTGAAGGATAGGAATCTATAAACCTGTGGGGTTAATTAAAATGTGATCTATATCAGTCACTTATGTATCATTACTTGCTGGTCATTGGTCTTATCATAAATTTGTGATTTTTTGAGTGCTTAAATGGTGTAATATGTTGGATATTGCTACTCAAACATGTCAATATGTGCCAGGGCAGTACAAAAGCACTGCTAGTGCAAAGAATATATTACTTAATTCTTGAAAATTTAGAAAAAAATGAATATGAAAATTGCCTTTGGAAATTAAGAAAAAACAACAGAAATTGGTGTTAAAGCTTAATAGGAATATTTGTGATATGATTATAGTACTTTTGGAACCATTAGTAACAGTATGTCCTGATCATGTTTAGTCAGTCCAAGGGAGTAAGGTCCAAAGTTTGTTTATGATTGTTTAATTATACCTAAGGCCTAAAAAAAGAAATTGTTTGTTTCCTGTAACGGTCTGAAAAAAAATAGGTTAGGTAGGTCGGTAAAAATAAAAAAAAAATTCATTATTTTTTTGGTCAAAAATGTGTGTTTTATGCATGTTTTTCGTTGATTCGGAGTTGGGAGGGCGAAAAAAAACTTTGGGGTGGGGATTTTTTTGAATAAAAACTTGTTAGGGTAGGGTTACAGGAAATAAACAACTTTTTTTTAGGCCTAATCATTGATTATGTTTTTGTACAAGGATGCAGGATCGTTGTTCGATAACATTAATATGGGATAGTATGGGATCATTTCAAATTATACTTAACCAGGGTCTTAGCCAGGATTTCGAAACTGGGTGCCTAAAATTGGCATTTTCAAAATATTTGGGCGTCCACATTTTTAAGGGGAACAACAATATACTCAAATTTCAACCATACACATGTATGAATTTATCAAAATAAGGCATGATATCCTTATACAATGTCCAGGAAATTATATGAAGATGAAAAAATTCAATTGTACGCTTGAGATTAACATTTTTAAAAAATCCTCACAAAAAATTATGGGTGTTCTGAGGGGTGTTTTTTAAGGGTTTAGGTGTCCAAAAAGACACCCAGACGCCCTGCTGGCTAAGACCATTTACTTAACAATAACCGATTAGCATATCAAAAACAAGAATTTGCTTGTTATTTAGCTACACAAGAATAGGTGGCAAGGGGCCACTTGATTAATTACTCCTCACAGGCTGATCGAAGCCTGCAACTTGATGACATTGAAATAAGCAAACACCACAGGCTAGACTAACTCACTCTTTTATACTGCTTTCTGTTGATGACCTAGGAGAAATCAGCCAGTCTAGCTCACAATTTAGACCATGACATAGAATGAATAAATGTGAAATGTGGCGAAGACAGTCATAAAATATGTAATATAATTAGGCCACATTCGCTGCCACAGATGTTTGTTTGTCTTTCAACCTGTGAGTAGAAGTTATGATATTGTATCATTCTAAAAATACCAATATCAGACTAGATCGTTTTAAAATTAACAATTTGCATCCCTATTAATGTATCTTGTGCCAATTATCACTCAATGTCACATTTATTGAATGAAATTTCTTTAGTAATTCCTGCTTTTAGGGACACAAACAAGGTCAGGGAAGGTATTTCATAAATAAAGAAAAGTCAATGAATGCTATATTGCCTCAAGCAAATTTACTGAATTCTGACATTTCTTAAAATGCAACGATTGATTTCAAAACTAGCCTCAGGATCGACTTATTGAACTGGGTCCCCTCAAAGCAAGTCGTACTGTAGTCCAATTATTTTTGTTCCTGACCCTGTCGGCCAAGCTGTAGCTTGTCTCATTAGTGAACTCCTCGCCTGAGTGGCCATGAATAACCCCAGACCAGAAACTGGCACAGCTTAAATGAGCCTATTAGTGGAGTTAGTTCACAAGTTACATAAAGCTTCCAAAATGTAGGATATTGGGATTGTAACTTAATTTTCTTTGTTTTGTCTGATCTTTTTATTCCATTCCCAGGGTTACTTTTAGGGTTGCTTTTCATATTTCCACTCACTTCCTTTTCAGGGCAGCAGGGATAATATGAGTATCGTTATCGTGGTCTTCCCTGGAGGACCACAAATCTCCCAGGAAGCACAGCAAAAAGAAAAAGTACTAGATGATATTCTTGAGGAAAAGATAAAAGGTTTGTATTTATTTACCCTATCACTCTGTTAACTGGCAATCAAAAGTATGGAATCAAGTTGAAAATTGCGTCTTATCTACTTGTTGTTCTCTTATTTTCAGAGTTTGGTTTTATAATTTCAATATAAACACCACTTACAACTGTTCGTCACAACTTTGCACAAATATGGCAGAAGAAGGGATGATAAGTGAAATTCCAAGTTTCAATGTATATATTCCATTATTCCTACCATCCAGTAGTGTGTAAAATGTGTATCTAATGGATAGAACCACCTAGGGCTAGCACTGGGAAAGGTTATCTTAGCTGGATGTGACTCCCGTAATTCACACTGTAAGCATTGGTAGAAAGATCAAGAGGCCATTTGTGGTTTACCAGTACATAAAATACCCACATAACGAGACATGCAAGTCTGTTTGTAGTTAGGTTCCTGTGGTGAATTGTCAAATGAGAAGCACTGCTTTGGCTCTGTCTTGAGTTAGGATACTTTAACACATTAGCACTCACAGCAGCCAAAACAGGCCTGACAATTTTGGAAATATCTTTCTAACAAAAGCATTTTTTGGAAAATATTTGAAGGAGAAAATGTTAACCACAAGTTAAACAACAATTTACCTTCAAATATTTTGTGAACTTTCGCTTTATTCCTAAGTTATTTTCACAAGTATGAAAGTAGCAGACAATATTTTTTAGAGGATCTCCGAGTGTGAAAGGGTTAAAGGAACTTCTAGAATGTGGCTTTTAAAGAAATTAAGCCAGATCATGCCTTGTCTTTTAAAAAATGTATAGGATGACTTAGATTGTGATTGATTTTAGCCTATGATCATATTCAATCATGATAGTATATATGTTGCTAGCTGCGGAAGTATATGAAAACAATGGCACTGCAAAGAGAAACGAGAACTAAGCACGAAAGAGAATCTATCTACATGATGTCGATCATGTCACAGCTTTGATGTCAGAGCGGGCCCCTCCTTTGATTCCCTCTGGGTACCCTCAAATCATACCATTCAACTCAAAGCATTCTTGTACATACCAACTTCTATGTAACTTTGCACATCCCGTTAAGTAATTGTCTTCTTATGATCAAATGAGATTAATTTAGTTAATGATTTTAGATAGACATTCAGGAATTCTTGATTTTAAAAGTTGGAATTTATCAGTATAGAATACCACCCAATTTAAAGTACTGAAGAGATGTTTCCCTTGTTCTCTATGCCATTATCGAAAATATATGCAATTCAACCAAAGTGGAAGCTGCTCATAATTGCCAGAAAAGTTATCACACCTTTTGGTTAAGCATTTTTTTGCACCTTTTCGCTCTTGGAAAAGCATGCAAATTGGTGTGAACTAAGCAAGTGGTAAAGAGTATTTAGGGCTTGCATAGTTAGAGCTTGCCTGGTATAAATCAGCACATAAACTTAGGTTGCTCTAACCTAGTGTGTAACATGATAGCGAGTGTGGATTTCCTGTATACAAGCTTTGTGGTTGAGTGGGGCATGATAGCATGTAAAAAATTGATCCTGAAAAGAGGTCAGTGGTGGAGTGATATCACGACTGCTGAGAACATACCCAGTATGTTAGACCAAAGGTCAGGGAAATTTGTCACAGAATAGATAAAGCAGTAGTTGAGTTGGTAAGCTGGAGTGTTTAGCTGTGCATTGAACTACTCGCTGGTTTATGTCGGCTCAACAGCTAGCTAAATTATCAGGTAGTCCAGCAGGGCATGTAGGACCCAAGATCAGGTGGCCCTGCCATAAATGTTTACAACAAGACATTGCATTCTGTGCCTAGTCAGTGTAGCCTGGATTTAGTGGGACTTCACCTCCTATTGTATCTCGTCACCTAAATTTCCTCCCCTCCCCTACCCCACCCTCACACACACACACACTATCTCTCCAAAGCAAAGAGCCCAGCCAGGCAAGTTCATAGCTTGGTAATGTTGCCCAGCTTATGTCTGGCTCAGTTCTGACCATTGGGCTATGAGTTATGTCAAGCCCTGGCTTATTATAATGCTAGATAACAGTTCAGTTTGGCCCTATTCCCAGTCATCATGCCACTTGACTGCCCCTGATTGATGATAAGTTGTTATCGCCTGCAGCCCACAGCAGGGGGGGCGACGATAACTTTTTAAGCAACTTTTTCAGTCAGGAAGGAGGTATTTCTATCAATTTCTTTGCCATCTAGGGAAAATATCAAGTTTTGGTCATAAAGGTATATGGAGAAAGAAATAACTCATAGGAATAGGAATCTCTTCTTCAAGAATGATCTTGATTGCGAAAAGAATTTATCTGGAGTTTATTTCTCCTTATTTTTGCTTATTAACACTGTGGTAAATTATAGCACAGCATGAAAACCTAGCCATTTTAAAAAGCCTAGTCTTAATAGTGGCAATACTGTACCCCTTATATGAAAATTGGTAAACAGCATTAAAATGGAAGCTCAAGCAAGGGTCTTAGCCAGGATTTAGAAACTGGGTGCCCAAAATTGGCAATTGTAAAAATTTTGGGCATCTAGATTTTCAAGGGGGATCACAACATACTCAGATTTCAGCCAGAAGCACGTACAAATTTATCAAAATAAGGCATGGTATCCTTATACAATTTCAATTGGAAATATATGGAGATTAGAAAAATTCAATTATATGCTTTTGATTGACATTTTAAGAAATTGCTCTCAAAATATTTTGGGTGTCCTGATGGGTGCTTTTTAAGGGTTTGGGTGTCCAAAAAGACACCCAGGCACCCCGCTGGCTAAGACCATGGCTCAAGCATCCTCCAAACATACTTTCGAAAAAAAATGTCCCTCTGGGCAACAGATAGACTTGTTACCAAACGTTGTTTTGCCCAACCAGATTTACCTACTCAGCTTCTTCAAATCCTTTTTACCAACTACATATAATATACTATTCAAAAAGGACAATTTACACCTCGCCATATATTAGAAGATAGTTTGTTTGTAATGAATTTAGTTTAATATTATCTCAAAAAAAGTCATTTTATGAAAACTGCCTATATACTGTGTACGGTTTTGGAGTGCTTAAGATTTTGCTATACAGCCCTGCTGTGGGCGATATTTGCTACTTTAAACAAAGCATGATATTCATTTGAAGGATGTTATTTTGGAGCTATCATGGGGAGAGCGAAATAGTGAAAATTAAATGCCTCTGAAAAATACCAGTTATACATACAGTATAAGCATGTCTGAAAGGGTCCTGGCTAAGTCTTACTGTGTGTAGGGATAGTATATTGCAAAGGCTGGAAGTATTTTGCAGCTGTGCACGAGAGGCCATTATACAAATATGCCATGCCAGTGTGGGTATCCTGATGGAAGGCCTCCCAGAGGGAGGATGGTTTTCCCGAAAACCATCCTCCCGAGGGGAGACATTCCATCAGGATACCCACACTGGCATGGCATATTTGTTTTATTATACCAAACAAACCCCAATTTGGTAAAATATCAATGGACACAACAATGACTGCCGGTAGATCCAGTCAGAACGGTGGACATTTCGCCGGTGGACATGATGGAATGGCCAACCTTTGTAAGCCAATCATGGCTTACGATTTTCACGTGAGGTATAATAATACAACTTGCTGCTATTGATTGTTGAATATTAGCTTTATTGGCTAATCATATATTCCCTTTTGCAAATGTCCTCAATGCATAATCCACACTTCCTTCATGGGGTTTTCTAATTCTTGTCTTTTTTCTCCCTCTAATTACTGTATACCGTGTTAATATTGCGCATGTAAAATAATGCGCCCAGCAGATAACTGCCTTTGATGCGCAGTTTAATCATTGCGCATTGATAACCTCCATATCAAGTTGTGTGAGGGAGCCAAGGGTATGCAACCTACCCAGCTTTTGGGTTGGGTGGTGTTGCTATATTCAATCCGGCCAGCCCCTTAGGGATGCCAGATGCTGCCAGTATAATAGACACGTGCAATCATTATTAGGCCACCAGCCACGAACAGTGTTTTCCAATGGTTGCAATCAGTAACCCTGATTAGTGGTTACCGGCATGTTTGATCACACTCGGGTGTGCGAGTTGTCTTCATCGTAAT
Organism: Maea johnstoni; assembly: GCA_963942565.1. Taxonomy (NCBI): domain Eukaryota; kingdom Metazoa; phylum Annelida; class Polychaeta; order Spionida; family Magelonidae; genus Maea; species Maea johnstoni. The sequence goes on along the minus strand of OZ012686.1, from coordinate 2,469,100 downwards.
TAAACTCAGTACCAGCAGAGGCCGCGAAGGGTCTTCATGTTGAATGACAAGCTATCATATCAGTGTGTTGAACGATTAAAACATAGGGATCCAATATCCAAATAATAGTGCGCAGTTTAATAAATGCGGACTCCATGGGTGCGCAAAGTACGCATTAATTAAACTGCCGCAAAATTAACACGGTATACAGTATTCATAGTAAATGTCAAATCCCCAAGAAGAATGTTTTGTTTGGGTAACTGGTGGTGAATGGGTTAATGGAAAATGGGTCTGCATATTAGGTTACATGCTTAGCAGCCTGTTCATATTGCACCAGCACTAACAACAGCATGTCATTGGCGGCACAATGGGATTTTGATGATTATGGGAGTCAGGAAGAGTATGTTAGCTGTGATGGAATCATGCAGTTACCCAGGGTGACCTTTAGCAGCTCCCGGTGGCTGGCGGTCCTCCTCCTCGCTGCTGCCTCCCTCCCACGCAGCCAGCCAGCCAGCCAGCCTCCAGGAACTACCCACCACTAGCCAGCAGCAGCAGCAGTGCTGGCACAGAGGGAGCCGGCTTGTTAGTGAACTATGCAGACTTATAATCTACCATAACTCTGCTTGTTAGCCAACTATATAGACTTATAATCTACCATATGTTGACTTCAGCCTTGCATAATTCTGAATTTGTCCTCTGGGTGGTACCACAAGAGCATCAACATATTTATGGTCCCAGTGCTTGCTAGCTAACTATGTAGACTTGCTACTAGTCTCCATAGTAATCCATATGTTGACTTCAGCCCTTGCATAGTGGTGGTTTTGACCTCTGGGTGGCACCACATGAGCTTTAACAGATTATGGTACCTGATAACAGTGCTTGTTAGCTTAGAAGGCTGCATGTCCATATGTAGGTGTCAGCCTTGATTGATATATAAGGTAAAACACAGTTGAGCCCAATGCCTATGCTATAGAAGCAGCAGCAGCAGCAATAGGGAGTAGCCTGGTTCTCAGGCTGAGTTAGGTATAACGCCCCCACCACCACATGTAGTAGGGAGCTAGAGAGGTGAACAGCATTGTTATAATGGGCACACGGCCAGGTAATGCAAGCTTATCAGCAGCCTCTGTTGTTTTTGATTGAGACTCCTTTATCATCTGTCAACATATGCAACTGACATCTATTGTGTGCAGGTGTTTTTTTTTTGGTTTTGATATGTGAGCACATGTAGATGCAGCATGAAAACAATTGCCCTTCCTACTGTATAACATCCAGCATGGTCAGGGTCCTATCAGTTTGATTAGTGTTTCACCTGAAATTGCAAGTCATTATTATACTGCATGTTTTTGTTTTTCACTGGTAAGGTTTCATAGATTCATGACAACTGCTGTCTCCTTAGGGAGAACCTTAACATTGTCCGAAAGTTTGTAGAAATTCCAAACCATGCATTGCTTGTAACCTTAATGTGGCTGACTATTTGTAGTTGAGTTAAACAGCTAGAAATGTCTACGAGCCTACAGCCATTCCTGTGAACTTCATCTTGCTTTGATTCTGATAAAGGCAAGCCTCTGGTTGTGTTCAGTCTCGTATGGAATGAATCTAAAGATAGAGTAATGAATCAGATTTATTCGTTAGAGAAGGTAGATTTTTGTTGAGCACACTATTATTATAATCTGCCACCCTAAAACAAAAATGCCATGGCATTCCTTGGAAAAAGAGTGTACTAGTGCCCTCATGATTGACTAATGTTTCACCTTTGTCATCAGATAAAGAAAATATAACCTGTTGAGTTATGCCTCCTGGCCCTCCAGTGATAGGTACCAATCAACATCGATGGTCAAATCTGGAAATTATCTGCCATGCAGCAACCTATACATATAAGTTATAAGGGTTTAGAATATAGTGGGGTCATTAGTGTTGAATGCATATAGGCTGGATAGCTAGGTTATTAGAGTTAGGGCTCATAATATTGGTTAGTTTCACTCAGGGTAGATTTTACAGAGATGTCTAAGGTTGCTATAAGGTTTCATTGTGAGATTAGGACATCAGAAGCAGTAAGAGTTAATGCACATCCAGGTATAGAATGTTTGTATGCCCCAGTAGGGTGATAATGGTAGGGTTGTTAGAAGCATCTCAAACTGAAAACAGTGATATCCATTAGTCAGTGATGAGGCATTAATCAGACCAATCTCAGTAGTGGTTTGTCTGTAGGCCAGCTCTCCCTTTGAGTCCAGACTTAATAATGGCTCTGCTGTGAGAATATAGTCCCTGGTGGTAAGGACCCAAGATAAGTTATCTCATCATAGCTGTATTTGGACTGAGCTTACTGTTGGTAAATAGAAGTTAGTTATTTGTGTGCGCAATCGTGAGCCAAGTGTTTATTCAAGGCAAACGGCTCCCTGCTCATCTTTTCAATATTGTATACTTTCACTGGCACAGTTAGTTGATTAGCTCTTCTTGGAAGGGCGTTATTATTTCTTAAGAAAATATAGAACAGTATCTTTGATTGTGTATATTTACTATATAACATCTTTACTTTCTACTGCATTTCCTGTTCACTGAACAGACCAAGAAGGTTGTGCTGGACTATGATGTTTACTTAACTCATTCATGCTCAAGAGTTCGTAAAGGTTTTGCATATGTTTTGTGGTCCCATAGCTTCTTTACTTGCTTTATATCTGTATATGGATGTTATTTGAACATAGATTTATGGATATTAAGGTTTTGGGCAAAATTATATAACTTTAAAGATTTTTGATTCATAAATGATCTAATGTCCTTCCCGGATGACTGTTTGAATTAAGTGAAAACTCTTCTGTTATGATTTACTAGATTTTGCTTGCACACTATTATTTATTTATTTTTATGGATTTTTTCTCCTTCAGAAATAGTGGAAGAGGCCAAGCCAAGAGAGCCTTCCCTGTCCTACATCATGCAGATGCTGTCTAATGAAGAAATTGAGGGCCTGCCACCTGGTGGCGGACTGGCCGGAAAGTAAGTGGATAAGGAAAATAGTGCATAATGATGATGTTAAAGGTGATAATAATAATAACAATAATAATAATGATAATGATATTAATGATAATAAATTTTGATAATAACAGTAATAATGATAATGACAATAACAATAATGATAAAAATGACAACGAAAATCATGATAATGAAATTACAGTGATTATGGTAAGAAAAATGATTGTAATTATTATTATCAATAGTGATAATGATACCAATAATGATAATGATTACAATGATAATGATTTTAGTAATGATGAAAATAATGATAAGAGTTATTTAAGTGATGATAATAATAATAATAATAATAATAATAATATATATAATAATGATGATATTGACCATAATAGTATTGATAAAGTGTTAGCAATTATCTGATGATAGTAGATTATTCACCTTAATAAACTGAAAATGCAGTTATGCTGAAACCCTGATTAGATCCATTTTATCCTTGTTTTTATCACATAAATGTGGTTATATTTATCATGCTTTCATGTTTTATTCCAGAGGAACTTTCATAGAAAGTGTGTTTAACAAGCTGAACGTCAATCCTACTGAGGTAAGATTCCACTCCGCCAGCTGTGATGATAGGAAACAGTAGTTCCGCTTGAGAGAGATGTATTGAGTGCCAAATGAAAAAGAAATCTTTTGGATAAAAGCATATGTATTGCTTTCATGTGCATCGCCAAACAGTTGAAACCAATATATGAGGCATGATGAAATAAATGACTATTTCATTAAGTTCATATTAGTGTCATGTTAGGATTTAAAAGTTGCTAACACAATTGATTCGCTGCAATGCCTTGTGAATGCTATTGTGAGAATATCTCACGACTATTACTTATGTGGCCCATTAATGTTGTAATATTAACTGCCTTATTTTGCAAAGCATCTATTGCACATTTGTTAGTACATGTAGTTTACTTTGGTCTATACTGAGTATCCCAGTATTAAAGTATTGGTTGCAAAAGACCTTCATAACTTGCAGAAGGAAGATTTTCATTCTGAATTCATCTAAAATATACCAGTATTTTCAATAGTTGTAAACCTTTCAGGAAGAACCAGTTTCTTTAAATAAGTTATATAATTAAAAGGATTTATGATGGTGTTAGTATTGGGGCCTTTTTCGTTCAGTAATGTAATGACATCTGAAAACTGTGATAAAGAAAGGAATAGAAGTGAGATAAACCTTGAGATATATCCTTGTTTCTCCCCTAAAGTTTTACAATCATACAAAGCCTAAGAAAAAGTAGAACCATTACAATTTTTTCAAGAAACAATGGTTTGGATTGTTAGATCTGTCTACAATGTCATTGCAATATTCACACCTGATCCAATTCTTATCATGATAGTGAGGTGATCTAGCTAATATTTTAAGAGATTGACAACCAAATTTTATCTTTAGTACCGAGTGAATGGGTATAAGTTAATGTTTGTACCTATTCACATCTAAATTGATTCTAAGATGTAAATGAATATTGTATTTTCTTATAGATTGTATTAATACTCCTTGGTAGTAGATAGTATCAATGATCCATGGCACTCTGAAGATATGTGTATTAAAAATCATAACATCTATTCAATTGCCAATAAGACTGTCTCAGAAATATGTGGAACTTAAGGAAGGGTGTGGGGCCCAGTATGCAAGCATACATACAAATCTTTTGGCAGCTTATTATAAAGTTACTTGCATATTTTCTATACAAAGGCAGTAGTTAGTCTTGGGGTGGGTGTAAGCAATTTATATGGTAAATGGAGTGCTTATCTTCATTTCTTCACCATAAATTGTTAGTTGATTACGGTGATTTTGTGGAGGACAATATGTGTGCTAACTTGAGCACTCCATACTTGTGGCGGCAGCAGTGTGGGGTGTTTGTTAAAGTGTTGACCCGAGCCTAGTTCTCCTCCACCGTTGTAGGCCTACAGGTGGGATATTCTCACTCAGCAGGCCGCCCACCAAGAACTTCCTGACATGGAAGGTAAAATCAACACAGCCAGCCACGCAATCCTGCTTGGAGCCTGGATGATTACACTCTCAGCCAGACCCACCTCACTCCAATTAACCCAACAACTAACACAACTAGTCCATAGCCAATCCTAAAGTATTCTCTAATTAGTATGTTGCCTTAAATGTTATTTTGGTTGTTCCGTGTTTATTGTAAAAGCTTGTATGAGATGGGACCTGTACAAGTTTCTCAGGATTTCATGGGAAATGCTCTCAGGGATCTGAAGGAAGAGTTGGCTGGGGAGCCTCTGTTGAACTATATTTAGACATCAACCATTGTTCATGTATATTTCTGTTCTTGTTCAGGCATATGAATTGCTTCTTCCCTGAGTACAACAAGAAAAGTGGTGGTAATTTTATCATTCTAGTTAAATCTTGGTTAACAATTGCAAATATTTGTGAAAATTCATTTTAAAGAAATTCCTTGTGACTAATATTTCCCTTGAGTTTAAAAAATCACTTGAATATTTTAATTGTTGAAGTTCAACGAACATTTAGACAGATTTGGGAAAGGTATTGTTGTCTAAGTAAAATTTTGGAGCTGAGGGCATTGCATTGGAATCTATAATAGATATGGTGAAAGTGCAATGCTTCGATGTATGTTTAACAGAGCTGTCCTTAATCTGTTCTATTTAAACAGTAGTAGTAAGACTAAGAATGACTTTCTGCTTAAGCACTAACTTAAGATTGTGCAGTCTTATCATATCTCTAAGATGTTATTAAGGTTAGATAATCTGAATTAGCTCTTAGAATAGTACTACTACTTTCATATTAGTAGTGGGGATTAATGATGTATTTGGTATGGGGCTTCTTTCTTTTGATATCAGTTGTGACAGTATCTGAAGACCATCAATTAATGTTTAAGTATTAACAGATGTCATTGGCGTGGGAATCTTGTGCTATTTTGTAACATTGATGTTAGCCTCCTTCTCTATGTGTTATCTTGGAGTTAGAAGTTTCCCATGCACAAATATGGCCTTGTCCAGTGTCCACCCACCTGCCCTCCCAGCCCTGCCCCTTACCCCCATTCATTAATACTGGGACAGCATTATTAGCATTCATAATAACAGATGTCAGTCATGTTAGAATTGTGTGTTATTTTGTGACAGTGATGTTAGCTTGCCTCTCTATATATAAGCTCAATGCACAAGTGTGGCCATGTCCAACCTGCTAACATCCCTGAACCCTGCCCATTACCCCCATTCATTAACACTGGATAGCATACATATTAACATATGTCAGCGATGTAACTTATGTGGTATATTTTGACAGTAATGTTAGCTTGCTTCTCTATATGTAATCTAGGAGTTTCGATCCAGGAGGTTTCGTTTCCTATGTGGAAGTCTGGTCATGTCCAACCCCCAGCCCCTTAACCCCATTCATTAACACAGTGAAAAGCATACATATTAACAGATGTCATTGATGTTAGATTTGTGTGTTATGGTGTGACCGTGATGTTAGCTTGCTTCTCTACGTGTGCTCTAGGAGTTGAGGTCGTGGAAGTTTCCCCTGAGGAAGTCTGGGCGTGCTCTGCCGGAGTAGGCTGAGGTAACCCCCTCTTAGCAGATCCAATCTCCTGCCTGGTAAACTCATCAACTTTCAAAATAATCACATAATTTAGATCACTTTCTTCAGGTGGAATGCCTTTGTCTTATGTTTTTCGTTCACCAATGGGTAAGCTCACACCTTGGTTAATTGATATAGATTTTACGATGGCCTCATTTGAGTTTGTTTAGAGGAGCGTTGGAAATGTATATTATAGATTCAGAATTATTTAGTGCTTTGAGCTCAAATTGGCTCGAGCTGTGTTCTCCTCAGAAATGTAAAATATCCCATTACTTTTGCTAGATAAGTTTCTTGATTGCTTATCTTATATGAATCGTTTCTGACATAATTATCAAGATAGGCCCTACGTGCAGACTCCTGGCATAATTATCAAGAGGCACCTGAAAGTTCTTAAGGACCTAATCATAGTTATTTTTCCTTGATATTCAAATATAGTGATTCAATTTAACAGAATCAAATGATCAAAATCAATTTCTCTTGGCAATCACTATGACTAACTGTAACACAATCTTTTGATAAAGGTCTTCATGATAGCTTGGCTTGGTCGCTCTTTAAAAGTGCAGCATTGTGCTGACTATGACCTTTGCAACAGAAAACCCCCATGTGATGATTAGGAGATATTTGTCTCAGCTTGTGTTTCTGTCTCTCTCTAAAAGACCTTTATTGAAAGCAATAAAATAACAAATCAGACCTTCCCTCTTTGTACATGTGACTTCTAATGACCTACATCCTTTGTTGATCATCAGCAATGTTTGGTGTGTGTATATGTTCAACCATTGATTGCTTCCTTTTGTCTTTCTACCATCCTCTTAAACAATACACATGTTCAGTTCTGTTGGATAATCCTCACCTACAGTTAAAGCGTGGGTTCATTGACCCACATATTGTTTCAATATGTACCCTTAGATAAAGATAAGCTTGATTGTTAAAGCTGATTGATATAACTACAAGTAGTACATGGTCAGACCGGTCTTTGTGGACCCTTGACTAGCTTAGCTGGTAGCTCTAAACACATTTTATCCTATCATATTTAAGTGATATCCACACCTATATAAGGGCATGATCTGCTATCTGGTCGTTTAGTTCATGCTTCACCACACAAGAAGGTTGTTGGACAATTAGAATCACTATTTTAGCATAGCACATTGCCATTTTTGTGATTCTGGCCTGGGTGAGAGGCTGTAGCTGGAATTGTCTGAACCCATTTTCAGTTTCCTGTTAGTAGAATCATCTCTGAAGGTAGTTCCTTAACCAATAGATGCTTAGAGGTCCTCATCTTCAATCCTGTCATTATCAGGGTCCTATGAGGCGCAACAGGGGCCCTTTCTGATAGCACTCTGCATACTACTTATCTCTCTTGGAGGTTCTCTGTCTCATGCTTTATTGCCTTAGGTGTTTGTGTAAGGAATTTAGACCATGCATAACTTCATTACTCAGTTACAACTCCTATGATGTTTGTTGCAATCCCTTGCAGATATGACCCCCTTGTGCATACTCTTTTTATCTTGAAGACATCTTGTTGTCCCAATATTTACTCAACTTAGTATCTTACTCTAAAAGGGAATTCACAGCTTGTACTGAGTTTGTTTGATTTTCTTTCAGATGTGATTTCTTTGTCAAAACTTGTGCATACTATCTTAAACATGTCTTGCTGCCCCGTGCTCAATTGTCTCCACTCTCCAACTGTTTAAGCAATCTAAACCATGCATATATTTACTTGCACTAATACAACTCCTATGAAGTTTGTTTGAGTTCCTTTTGATTATGATAACCCTCTCTCTTTTCTAATCTTGTGCATATTCTCATGGAGATATCTTGCTGTCCCATGCTCCCTGGCCCGAGGTCTCTAAGCCATGCACATATTCAGCTGCTCAGTTACGACTCCTTTGAACCCCTTTCAGCTATAACCCCCATTGTCAATAAGTGTGCATACTCTCTCAAGCTTACTCACCCAGTTACAACTCTTCTCTAGACTATTTGAATCTGTGCCTTGGAATAGGAGATGTCTTTCTTTATATAGGTTCATATCATGGACCCAAAGTATTTAACTTTTAGTACAACACTCACATAGTGGACCTATAGTTACTGTGACTACATTCTCTCTATGTTTGAAAGGGACAATCACAAGTACCATAATTACTTCAACTGGGGGCAAAATACTTGATTTGAATTTCCTTCTTTGATTTGCGTTAAACTTTACCTTTTAATTAAACTGCAAATGCCCTTTTGATGCATGAACCAAAAGAGCAACGTTTGGATCTTTTAGTCTGAAGGATTTCTTTCTTTAAGGACGACTCATAAAATCCTATCAGCTGTGCATGTTTCTTCCACTTACAATGTAGAAAACCCCTTCCAAATATTAGCATTAATGATAACCTAGAATAATTCTGAACTGATTTCTAGAACCTTTAAAAACTTGACTATCAATTCCGCTTATCTCACATTGACCATCCTAGGCTATTGGTTGGATTAGATGCAAGACAGCATATTGTTGTGTTTATTGTTGGCTAATTGTTGTCTTCTTTTGTAGAGCTTGCGATGATGACGAGCTTTGGTGAATTTGAGTGAACATGGATCCCTTCAAGTTGGTCTGTCTCTAGTTAGCACGGACGGCAGCAGCACCCAGGACACCACCGGCCTAGAGGGGCACACATAGTAACTACTACTGCCAAACTTAATTAGTTTCTAGACGCTTCATCATCTTTTCACACAATTATAGACACTATGTACAGACTTGGAGCAACTCCTGAACCACCCACCCACCCGCCACGGACCTTGCTGATGGATATATCACCACTACGCCGACCGCCAACGCTGCCGCTGTTGTCATGGTGATATGTAAATGAGGGCTTATTGGAACCCTTTCCGAACCCCTACAGCCACCAGTGACCTTGTTGATGGACACCCTTAATTATAGATGTGTAAGAATATAAAGATGAACATACCTGGTTGCTTGACTCATTATCTATTGTATGAGAGAATGTGTGCACTAATCAGTCAAGCCAAGTCATTCCCACTGTGGGCCCGGCCATACTCAGACATGTCAACATATTTTATATATACAAGTGGAAATAACCGATCAATTGAAGAAACTTCTTCCAGTTGAGTGATAGAACCAGCTTTCATCCCTATATTTTTCCAAAACAATGAGTTATAAGGTTTTACCTTTTCGTTTGGCACTGGGGCATTGTGGGAATGAATTGGATGATAACTGCTTTTGTTTTTCAATGAAAGGGATGACAAACTGATCTGCAGACTAGTTGCCGCTGCCTCTGTGGGATGGTAGGACGCTCAGGTTTTATGTGGTGGGAACCAGATAGATGTTGAAAATGAGCACTCGTCCGTAGATCTTGTAGCACTGTGATCTAGACTGAGAAATCCAGGTGGATTATTTTGGAAAATAGAAACTGATTATGACTGATAAAAAATTGGCAGATGATGATTGGAAGTCCAGGCAGATAATGGCTAATAATCTAGGCAGATGACGGCTTAGAGTCCAGGCAGATTAGTTCTTAACGAAATCTCCCTTGCACACAGGTAGGTAAATCAATCTTGCTACAACCATGGTGACTCCTATCTGTACAAAACGCTTTAACTTTGAGGGCAGATTTTTATAATCAGAATGAAAAGAATTATTATTAGTTAATGGTTTATTGTACATGCTAGGAAGACTTAAGTGTTATATCTCTATAAATCATTAAATAGACTGTTGAATGTGTGTGAAATTGAGCAAGATGTAGAGCACCGAAGCACAGGGCTTGGAATAGAAGAAATTGTGATACAAAGATGAGAGGTCAATTCGATGAGAGGTGACGAGGATTATGATTGGGCAAATCATGTGCCTTAGAATTGATAGATGACTTTATAACAAGAAGAGGTGTTGATAAACTTGTGAGGAAAAACAGTCTCTAAGATCAGCATGCTTGTTCTCCCCCTCCCCCTCCCCTCCTCATCCTCAGACTAGAAAATACTACTACTAATGCTACTATTGTACATACAACTTTCTAGTCTGTAAGGCCAGGAGATGAGTACACAGCCTAGTGTCGTATCAGGAGCTAAATTCAAAATGACCGATTCATTTGCGTAGTCTTACTGTTGGTCAAAAGGCAAAATGACAGAGGCTGAACAGTCTGATGCACAGCATCCTTGATTTCTGTAGTGTATATGAAGCCTACCGTATGTACCTCTTTGAAACACAAACCCTTTGAATCAAATTGTGCTTTTCTCGAGCTCCATACACGGTAAGTCCATGAGCCAATGTACAGATAGTATAGATCTAATAGATGTGAATAACTGGCTTAGTTTAGGCGTTAACCCATACATGCACAGAAAACCTTGGTGATCTGACATGTTTGGAAATATTTTGAAAATAAAGAAGAATTATGAAAAATATCTGTTTTTGTGTTGTTCTTCATACTCCAATCCACAAAGATACCATTAATTTTCTATGTATGAAAAGAATATATCCATCAGTTATTTGCATGGTATATTGGATATAGACAGGATGTGTGTATAGATTGGGGTGTTCAGAGTGAGTATATGGTAAGCTCGCTATCATGGCTGTGGAAGGCCCTTTATTGTACATGTCATCCTCTCAGACCATTATTGTAGTGTACTTATATTACCCCAAAATAACTGGGAAACTGTAAATCTTGCTGATACAAACAATTAAGTGACAATAAACTAGTGATAGTAAAGAAATTTTAATATTTTGTGTCACAGATCAACGATTGAAAAGAAGAAGTGGCTGACATATAGGGACTTACAAATTATTCAACTTCCTGATGCGACAAGTTTGTAAAAAATTGCAGTCAATGTGATGGTTGTTAACCACACTCATAGCGACCAAAAGCAGCCCTTGATTGATATTGGATTAATTTAATCTTACTTTTGGCACCTTGTGCTTTTTTGTTTTCAAACTGCCCATGACGAGAGCAATTGCTTTTCTCCCATCTCGGCAGAGAATCTGGCCCACAGTGTTTCAGTTTTGATCACTGTTTTCTGCAAAGATAGGCCACCTTCAAGCAACAAAAATCCTAATTGATAAAAAGTGACCTAAATTTCTGAGAATATACGGTAGGTTTTATGTCTCTCTCAAACTCTAGATGGCAGCACAGTTTACTTGAGTTGCCGCTTGAAACCATGTTTTACAGAAGACTGCTGAAATGTGGCCCCTTTGAGGATTAATTCAGAACTAAACCTTTTTTTATTTTTGAATCATTTTTATTTTCCTTCCTTTCACAAGTCAAGCACAGTGTACAGATTGAGATGCATGTAAAACAACAAAGGCATACAGTGAAGATCATATAATGAATTGAGAGTTTGTTGTATCTGATCAACAGAAATGTTACAAACATATATATAAAAAGAATATATCTGAGAACAGTATTGTTTATCTTGTGCCTTTTGAATAGATATTGGACAGTAATCTGTATTGCTTTTCAAATAATGTACCTTTGCCTTTTAAGTGGCATCTGTGTTTTTCTGCATAATAAAATTTCAGAACTAAACCTGGAGTGAATTCAACTCGGGGTAGATCAGTGAAAGCTCCAGTTAATAGGACTGTCATTGGTATGACAAGTATCGATCAATCGAAATAATTTTTCCAATTAATCAAAAAAATTATTATGTCAATTGTTATGTCAATTAATCGAAACACATATTTTCAGCCTTTTACGCCATTTTTGCCATTTTTAGCCAACGCCATTTTAGAATTTTGAAGAGCAACTCAAGTATTCAATCAAAAAGTGTTGAGAAAACCTTCATTGTCTTTGCATTGTGAGAATCTTAGGATCCTAGCCTAGTCAATTTTGTAATTCTCAGAAGACCTGATTTTTCTATCAGTCAGCCATTTAGTTTTGGGCCACAAGCTGACAGATCCCACAGACATCGGGATTTGAAATATTGTTAATCACCACTTTTCCTGTCATATTCAGGTTAAGTAAGGACTGTGTTTGTAAGTAGCGGAGGAACTGGAGTGGTCGGAAAATATCCCAAGTCAATGATAACATGTGACCTTAACCTGATTCAAACTCAGACATTGGTGGGAGACTATTATATATATTTATATATATATATATATATATATATATATATATATATATATATATATATATATATATATATATATATATATATATATATATATATATATATATATATATATACAACGTTAATAGTTTATACTGTTATGCATGTAAATGTTTTACATACCAATCAAAAATTATGTAGCTTAACTGTTGGTGCCTGAGTACCAACCAATACCATACATGAATACCATTATACGAATACGAATACGAATACAAATACGAATACGAACTTTATTACTCTCTAACCGCAATCTACAGTACATAGAGGAAATACAATAATATTATTAGAAGAAATATAACCATTAACAATATTGCCAGTATTACAAAAATATACATACACGGTACACCCATAAAGATAAGTTTGTCAATATTATACATTGAATGTATTTGTTTGCTGTCATCACTAGGTATACAGACAGCTTAAAGCAGCAGTATCGATGATTTCACTTACATCTGGAAGAGATGTGTACCCCTTCATGCCTTAGTGAACAAATTTGGCAACTTTCATCAACAACTTTCTATCATTTGTATTTAATAATTGAGTCATCTTTAAAGTGCTACATCTAGTTATATAGTATTTTGGTATAACTAATATCCTTAGTTTTTCAAGCCCATTACATTCAAATAGGAAATGAAATTCATCACCCATAAGTCTTTTTCTGCACTTAGTGCAGATGCGCTCTTGCCTTGGTATTGATAATTTGGATCTACAATTAACTGGCAATTTTTGAGACCAAGTTCTGAAGTCAAGTAGTGAGTATTTAAGGTATTCTGGTAATGGATCTACGTATTCTTCAAATTCATGTACCAGTGGTCATGTACATTTTTATAAATTCTATATGAGGAAAAATCTTCCTCTACTGAGATTCTGCTCGACCATTTCTGCAGAAACTGATCTTGCAATATTCTTTTAACACCCTCACTGGACACCCCTGAGCCACTTTTAACATGAGATATCCAAACACTGTTCAATCCGCAATTCTCTAGCGTACTTTTATGAAACTAGGAGATGCTGCCATCTTGTGGCTGAATACACAACTGATGCAATGCACCTGCCTCTCTCATAACATTAACATGCCTTGACCTACTGGAACTGTTGTCTAATTCGCTTTAGATATTGTGATTAAGTGGGTCAGAACTACTTCAATACCAGAACTTCTGGAACATATAAAAATATGCTGTGCTTGACTCTACGGTATCAGGCACTACCCCTCTCTGTCATTTTATGCAAGACCCATAAGGCCAAAACTTTGTTTCCATCTCAGGCCAATACTATTAGGTGGACTTCAATTCATATTCGTGTTCATTAACTAGTAAGACTGGTGACCCGACTCTTTTGAATGCCATCTATGGGGTATGAGTTTTCCTTGCAGTCAAGGGCCAGCCCAGATAATTTGGCCAATACAAAATGATGCAAAAAAACATTTTGAAATGACTGAAACCTTGGCGCATGGGTACTCAGCGAGAACTATCCAATGAATACCAACATGGCTGGGTTTAGAGGGTTTTCCAAAATCTTTGTGTCATTGTGCTTTGGATGTGAGTAGCCTCAGCATTGGAAGGGTTAAAGATGGAAACCAGCAGGAGAAGAAAGAACTGAAATTTTAGTTTAAAAAGTAGCCTACCAATCATTGGTAGAAAAACCTTTTTAAGCAGTGTATTCAAATGTGGTATAAAATTGGGCATCATATATACATGCTTTTAAAACTATACACACCAAGCATGGTCTAGCTAATGACTTTTTAGAATAAGAATATATGATAAAATTAGGCGTAATTACACTTTTAACTGGAAGTATTTTGTTCACATGATTACACTTCTCACATTAATATTACCCACTTGCATATTATCTTAGAGGCATTCTCGAAGTGATAGGTATTGTGGAAATTAGAATGGAGTGGAATTTGAGAATAGAAGGCAGGACAAGAGGTTTTCCAATTGCATCTTCGATTGAAACCTGATAAAAAATGCTGAAGCTGAACCATAGATGTCTGAGTAGCTCCCATTTATGAATAGCAAATGTGAAGCTATGATGTGCTGCCATCTTTTGGTTGTATACACAACTGTTGCAATGCACCTGCCTGCCTCCAAAATATTAACTTTTTTGGACCGACTGATAACGGCTGTCTTATTAGAATGTGCTACCACCTAGTGGCTTTAGACACAACTAATCTGATGGCCCATCCAACTTGGAAAATTAGTGTGTGCTGTCATAAACTTGTGCTATTAAGTTAGTGAGTCACCAGTACTTCAGTACCAGAAGTAAAAGAATACTAAGAAAATGCTGATTTAACCTCTGTCATTTTGTGCAAGACCCAAGCCAAGATTTAGAAAATGGGTGTCCAAAATTGGCAATCCTCAAGTTTTTCGGTGCCCTTTTTTTAAAGGTAGTCCACAATGTACTCAGATTACAACCATAAACTGACATTAACTTAATGAAATAAAGCACAATGTCCAGATACAGTGGCAGGGGAATTATATTGCTCAGGTGAAAAAATTCAATTATATGCTTAAAATTGACATTTAAAGAAATTCCTCACAAAATATTTTGGGTGTCCTGAAGAGCTATCTTTGAAGGTTTGGGTGTCCAAATGACGACCAACCCTTGTTTCCATATTAGGCCTAATACTACACATTCATTTACTAGGGGTGAATGGTGACCCAACTGTTTTGAAGCCCTCTTAAGGGTAAGTTTTCCTTGCAGTAAAGGGCCAGCCCTAATGACTTAAACCTTTCCATGCTAGGGCTACTTTCATACAAAACACAAGTACGCAAAAATTCTCGCTGATTACTCTCATTTGAGTATCCATGTGCCAGGATTTCAGTCATTTTCCAGGGTTTTTTTTGCATCTTAGTGTATTGGTCAAATTAGTTACCGGTACTAGCAGCATTAGGGTTAAATCACTTTAATGCCAATGAATAATAATAACAAAGACATATATTACCATTTACCCACATTTTAATATATAGCATAAGTTACATGTGCAGGTCAAATCTACCGAGGTACTACACCATATTATACAGGTCAAGTTACGGAAGTATACTACAAAGTGTTCTTTAAAGATGAAAACCAGCAGTAGAAGTAAAAACTGAAATACTAGTTCAATAAGTCGCCTACCAATCATTGGTAGAAAAACCATTTTAAGCAGAGTGGATTCAAATGTGGTATAAAATTGGGCATCATATCTACATGCTTTTAAAACTATACACGTCAAGCTTGGTCAAACTAAAGACTTTTCAAAATAAGAATACATGATAAAATTGGGCGTAATTACACTTTTAACTGGAAGTATTTTGCTCACATGATTGCACTTCTCATATTAATATTACCCACTTGCCTATTATCTTAGAGGCATTCTCCAGGTGAAAGGCATGGTGGAAATTGGAATGAAAAGAAATTTGAGAATAGAAGGCAGTACAAGAGGTTTTCTATTTACATCTCTGATAAAACCAGACACTCTTCTAAATAGCTTAACCTGTATCATTAAATATCCATGATGTTATCTTAATATACCATTTCTTACCATGCTAAGTTTGTATGCAGCTGTTATATATATATAACCTATTATTGTCAAATGAAAAAAAATAAAAAATTCAACAATAAGTCAAGACACAGCACGATCCCACTGGAGAATGATCCTTAGTATCATGATTATAGAATTTATTACATGTATCATAATTAAAGTGAAGCAACGATATATTCTACTTCCCCGTTCTTACATCTATCCCTTCATTACATTTATTCATCTCTTAACTGTACACATTTACACAGCCCTTTCTTGTCACACGCACACACCCCAATCACCAGTCACAGGCAGCAAGCTAACACAGGCAGATCTAATACAACGCTATCTGGAGATCTATACCAGGGGATACCACAACATTCTAACAATTCCAGCCAGGAACCTGAGGTAATCTCAATTTAGCTTCTTAGGTATTACCAGCATTAACCCCAAGTTTTATTCACCGTTCAATTATCATCCACACTTATAGTAATCATTGTATCAACACCTATGATTTTTACTCCTTCATGTTGAGGGTTCTTAAGAGATGCAGAGTATAAAGATGACAAGTTAGCGAGAAAAAATTGCTAATTTCTCATTATTTGGCCATGCATCCAGCCAATCAAAATAGAGAGGAGAGTTAGTGAATTTCTTATCATTTTGTCTTTAACTTCATGACTGATCAGGTTAAGAAATTTGAATGGACAATTCTTAACAGGCAAACAAACAAGTTGAAAATGAAAAGAAGTGTAGACCATTTGCTTCATCAGAACTAATTTCAGAAGCACTAAACTTTGATGCTCTCCTATTTTGACAACTCTACAGTGAACTATGTGGTGAGTACTCTAGCCCTCTAGGTGTGTGGGCCCCAATCATAAGCACTGCCTTTCTGAGAGAATAGTTGCCTGCTCTAACAGGAATAGGAATACAGAGTTAAAATGGTTCCCACCATATTCTCTAGCGAAAAATATCAGATTTTAAATCCAGCACCATCAAAACATTTCGAAAGTGAAAGGCAGACTTTTTATAGGGCAAAGTGCTCGTTTAATGTGATTTTATATCAAGTGAAGTATTTGATAGTAAAATTGATATGTATAATTTACAGTCTTGATTAGGGATAAGCCAGTGTGATTTTCTACAGTATTGGTGAGGCAGAGAAATTATTATATACAAATCATCAGGCACCTTCTGTACATTAGGGTGGATCAATTGTAAAGAAATATATACATCGTTATGCGTTTGGTGCAGAAACATTTAAAATAGAATTTCAGAAGCACAAGTTTACACTGCAAATACTTATGACTTGTCATTGGTATAAAAAAAATTACATTCTACAAAATGCATTGCAGAAGATTGATACAGCAGTTATCTGTTCATTTCTTCATGTGTCGATATCCCATTTAGCAGTATGAACATTTTAGAAGAATGGTTATGAGAAAGTCCCCTTTCCCCTTCAGCATTGCGTATATGAAGCTACAATGCCCATTCAGAGAAGACGTGATCGGGTATTGCACTAGGATCAGCTGCCATCTTGCCCGCTCGCACGGGACGCATTGGTGTGCCCTGGAGTTTCTTTGGTGACTTGATGGGAGATCTGGGCGAGTTGGGCGAGCCCAGCCTCTTGACAGGTTTCACTGGGGAGCGGTACCTGCGACCTGGCACGTTGCGGATCTTGCCTAGGTGGCGCGGCGTCATTCCGCCCGGGGTGCGGATCTTATTCGCCATCTCCTTCGTGAACATGGCTTGTTTTATCACAGGTGTATTTTTGAAGGGCAATGGAGTGTTATTTGAGGGTGTCAGGTCCTGACCGTGTGGCATGTTGCTGGAATCCCGTAGTGGGGTGGTGAGCGGTCTGGGAGAACCTTGCCCAACCTTGTGCACACCCTGGTTGGTCTTTTGGCTTTTTGGGGTGCAGACATCAGTTATTGTCTCCACTAATGACTGGCTCAGCTTGGCTGGTGTGAATGGACTATCCCCTGGAATATTTGGCAGTGGGCGCTGAACTCCTGAGTCTTGAGCGTCTTCATGTATCTGGTTGGAAAGAACTTCGTGGTGATTCTCATCCTCACGGGGACTCCCCGTGTTAGCTGGAGCATTCCTGGAGGGCCTGCTCTTGGACCTTCTAATGCTGAGGCGACGGATCAGATCTTGTCGTTTCACCTCCGTTTCCTGAACAATCTCCTCCCTCTCCATGTTCTGCTTCTCTATCTTATTCAGCGCACGCTGCACGTCGGTGGTCTGCAGCATTGGCGTTGAGATGGGGAGGTTGGCCTTGCCTCGTGGCGGGCAGGCGGGAGAGCGTCCCAGGGCGTTGAGTGCCATCTGGCGGAACTTGTCAGCCTCCTTGTCGCTCTTGGCAAATATGGTGGGGATGCGCACAGGGGACGACCCTCTCTTCTTCAGGCAAGACTGGTTGAACCTCAGTGCCGCTGGATCCTTCCTCTCCTCCTGCTCTCCTCCTTCCATCTCCTTGAACTTACGCACATTCTGCGTGACTTTCTGGATCTGAGCAAGACCCGCAACGCTATCGTCCAGGACATTCTTGGCATCCTCTTTGTCTGAATCAGTTAGGTTGGACCTGCATCTGTTCACAGATGGAGGTCGAGGAACTGAGACAAACTCTCCATCACCGCTCTGTTCGGGCTCTTTTGGCATGTAGCCTACCCGGGATAGCATCTTGTGGGTCTCCATGGAGATCTTGAGGTTTGGACCGTTAGAGGCAGAGGGTCGTCTCTGCTGGCCATTGCTCACTGCGCTACCAATGCTGCTGCTACTTGTGCACCTCGAGCTAGCGTTGCTGTAAGTCTGGGTCTCAGGGCTAGACTTTGGATTGCCGATATTTCTGAGGGCGTCCAGAAGAGCCTTGGCCTCCTCATCAATCTCCCCGTCCACCTCCAGCAGCCTGCTTGCCGACCGCTTCAGGTCCGCCTGTAGCCACTCCGCCTCCTGGTGCACAATTCTCTTTGGCTTTGAGGATGCTTTCAGTGCCGCCCGCAATGCCGCTGCCTCGTCATCCTCATCCTCCACCATTGGACTCGCCTCTGCACTGCTTGTGACGGGACTAGGTCTGGCACTGCGACGGGAGGACACAGGACTCTGTGAGGCACTACGGACAGCAGGGCTCTCCCGGTACTCATCTTCAAACATAGGACTCTGGCCTGCACTCCTAACCACTGGACTGTCTCTGCCATCAGTATCCATCTCATCAACATAGCTATTTGCTGAGTGAGGACGGGAATTAGTAGGAGCCGGTGAAGCAGACTCGTCTGACTCAGATTGGCAGTGATCATCACCCTCTCCGATGCTAATATCGGTCACCCTTTGTAGGGAGCTGGAACTCTTCCTCATCACTGTGATAATGGAGCCATCACTCATATCAAAACAGGAGCTGCGATCCGTCAAACTCTCCTCACTCATATCACTGTGCAGAGATGATCCACTGTGGCTGGACTTGAGAGATGTGCCACTACTGCTATGGGACAGTGATGACGACTTCGGTCCTGGCGCCTTGGGTACAGCAAAGAGAGGCTTGAGCTCTTGCTGTTTCTGTACCTTGTTAATATCGTTGCAGCTGGCGTTGTGGACGTAGGTGGAGGAGATAAGCATGACTCGCTTGTCAGTGCCCGTGGGAGTGTTGGCATCGGCAGTGGCCCGAGAGCGAGCCAAGGCGTCTCGAGGATTGGCCGCAATGTTCAGAGGTCTCCTGTCCAGTGTGGATTGGGATCGAGCCAGAGCAGCCTCCCGTGCTTGCTGGTCGACAGCGCCATTGCTTTGTCTTCCTTCTAACGTGGAATGGGTTCTGGCCATTGAATGCGGGTTTGTTGTTAGTCTTTGCACAGGTTTCTCTAATGTTGGCAGAGGCTGTATAGGTGCATTATTATTCATGTTGGTAGGTTTCTTATCAATGGTCGACTGACATCGGGCTATGGCAGCTCGGATAGCACTTGGGTTTGACGCTACTTCACTCGTGGCCCTTCTGCGTAGATGCCTCTGGCTGGCCCGGCGTAACTTGGTTCTCTCAGTGTAATCCACCAATGCCTGCCGGACGTCGGCGGTGGAGATTCCCGTCTCTCGTCTCCGCCGCGCGCTCATGGCGGGAGAGGACTCCCCGGAGGTGAGGGGGTCATGGCCCTGTGTAGTGGGCGTGTTGCTGGAGCTGTTGTCTGGCGGCGGTGAAAGGAAGGTTTTGAGATTCTCCAGGTTCTCTACGGGAGTGTCCATGTCCATGACAGGATCTTCCCAGCGAGGGGCTGGTGGCGGGGACAGGACGCGACCATTGCATGCAGGAGAGACAGGCTCGATCGTGAGCACAGATGGATTTCGGACGATTGGAGATGGGATATGATGTCCGGGCTGCAGGAGACCGTTGCAGACCGTGTTAGGAGCACCGCGCCGAATGCCTCTTGCTGCGGCGGTATCAAGAGAACGTGCTCTCTGCTTCCTTTGGACATGCGTAGGGGTCTTCTCCTTCCTCCGCCCCTCACGCTCATTCTCATCACATTCATCATCAAAAGCACTCCCAGCTTCTTGTAGATTGCACGCACTGACACCAAGTTTGCGACCTTGACCATGAATGAGGTCATGCTTGAGTTGCCTTGCAAGTTCAATGTCACTGATGTTCTCCTCTGGGCTCTTACAGGCGACAGGGTTGCTGATGACGATACTATCTCTCTCGGGGCGGTCCACCCCAGAGTGGCTAAGCTGACTGCTGTTGGAGGAGGCATCGCTGCACACAGAATCATCATCCTGGAAACAAAGCAAAAATAATATTAGCAACTTGAAAACAACATATAGATGGAAAAGCATTTTCACACAAAATATCTTGACCGTTAAGGCTAACAGCAGTCTAAAACAGTCTGCTTATAATGATAAATTCTTGCAGGCAAAAGCACACTCACACTAGAGGAGATGTTATTCAAAACATTATGGGCAACTCTCCTTCGAATGTTTTGTAAAACCATATATGATTCCATAGTTAGTGCCACAAGTATCAAAGATCTAGAGGACAATTTCTTGAGAATTCATAAGCATTTATGGGTTAATAATTATGAGCAATAAGAGATGTTGATCAGGATCCAAGCTCTGTCATAAGTAAGTCAAATATCATAAGAGGGTTAGGTATCTTTTGGGAAAAGAAGTAAATAATAAACCATGAAATAAAAAGAGAAAGCTTTGATACTGAGCCATTTTGTTCTTTTCATTTTAATAGAGTATCACAGATAATAAGGTATAGAATTAGCAACGGAAATCAATAAGTCATACATTTCATTGACAGGCTTAACAGTTAGGGTTCTTTTAACCCATTCATGACTGTAGCACCTAAAGTGCCAGGAATATTTTGGACCGATCTTTGTTTTAGGGCTTTTTCTGATATTTTGAAATGGATTATTGCTTGATTCACTTGATTACTTTCAAAAGTATCATAGGTTCTGGCAACTAGGGTTGGGAATCGGTTGCAATTTCATAATCGATAATCAGTTACAGCCAACCGATCGATTATCGATCATAATTAGTTCATCGCACTCTTTCGGTAATTGGGTACAGGCCTACAGTGCAAAATTTGAAACGTGCACCTTTTGTAACACTCCTTAGAAAGAGTGAAAGTGCACCAAATAAGCTCTTACGATCTGCTCCAGCTTGTATCCCCAACATGCATAATTTGGATTGGTACCTGAATACCAGTATATGATTCGTAAGACCAATAATCTTTTTACATTTTGGAACACTTTTACTACCATTTCACGTGTTTTGGAGCTTAAGTTTCATTGCGAGAAAGCTGACAACTTGCCGTTTTTTAGTTTTATGTTTCGCTGCTAGGTGTCTTATTTTCCGATTATTATCGATAACCAGTTTCATTATCGATAAATCATTATGAAAGAGGCAACCGAGTAAGCGTCGATTATAATCGATGATCGTCCCAACACTACTGGCAACATTGTGAAGTGGATCTGCAGGCATGAAGGGATTAACTTTGTGATGAATCAAGAATCTTACCAGTGCAGGGGAGTTTGAAGAATTGCAGGGCACTTTTTTGTTTTTCTTGGCGAATATTCCTAGTCTCTTCCTGCTGGGCGTTCCGCCGTCGGACTGTATGGAGAGGTCGCTCTGCTCGAGGCTGCTGCCGGAGTTGGTGTGCGCCAGACGAGAGCCAATCAGAGCAGGGCTCTTATGGCCTGCACCGTCACCGTGGTCCTAGAATGGGAAAACAGGGCAAACATAAGCAGTGCACAGAAAAGACTGAAAAACGTCCTTAGTTCGGATTCTCAAGAGCAGCTCAGTTGGGTATCAGCTATAAATCACCTTTAAATCACAATAATGTTGACCTCTTGGTACCAATACGGTAAAATCATCTAATAAAGGGAATGGTGGAAACTAATTATTTTAAGACTCTATGAGTCTATGGAACTGTCAGAGTTTTAAACTGTATATAAACGACTTACCAATGACTTATTGCATTGCCTTCTCTAGAACATTTTAAATTATGGTACAGTATTTTGATTTGCTTTGCTCATTCAATCATTTTAGTGTCAATCGTCTCACTGTGCTAAACTTAAATATAATGATGAGATTCTTAGGAAATCTATTTATGCATCCATAGAAGTATTCAAAGTTAATTATTCTTTCAATTTTAAGCTGTTTCCTAGGAAATTACAGTACTATACAATTGTTTGTAAGTTAGTTATAGTTTGAACCTTGTTGGTTTGTTGTGTTTGTATATACTTACAGATGATTCCTTGCCACCACTCAGTCTGCGGAATAAGCCCTTCATACTGCGACGCTTACCAGTCTTAGGAGTCTTAGGGGAAAAGCCACCAGAATACCTAGAGGATGAAATCACAGTAATTAGGCTTGACTCCATTACTGTCATCAATGCTAATATTTTATATTATCAGATGGACCAAGTCCCAAGAGATTTACTTTACAAATGTCAAGCAAGTATGAAGAATGTTTTTTCTTTCATTTTAAGAAGTTCTTTTAATTCTCCTGCTTGCCAAGTCTCAAAGCAATACTTACAAATGTATAAAGGATATTTCTCCACAAAAGGAGAGAAGAGATATTATATTTTGACAAAGAGAGTATAGAGTGTTGACAAGTTGAGAATTCCTGTTCATACCAATATACAAACTTGTATGGCCTAGTCACTTATTTATGAAGAGAATGTGATTGGTCCCTTCAGCCTCTTCATAAAGCTACACTGTCAATAGAATGTCAGTGCCTTCAGCAAAATATTAATACACACATTAATTGCCTCCAGTTAATTTCTTTGATTGTTTGATAACGGCCAAGGGAGTAGCTATAACCTACCTTTTCTTCCTAGCAAACGGGCTGCCGATAGAGCGCCTCTGCGGCGTCGCTCTGCATGGAGTGGCAGAAAATCGTAAATCTGAATCTTCAGCGAAGTTAATTGGTGGAATATCCTCATCTGAATCAGAAAGATCATCAAATTACGTCTTGACCAACAAACTCAATCTTAGGGAGAGATTATGATATTACATGCTGAGATGCCCTATCCACATCTTAGAAACACATTGAATGAAAATCTTGTAATGAGTATCACTCTCAAGCCAACAGCTTTATGAGAAAGTTCAATCCATCATAAATAAGAAATCGCAACTATAGCAGTGGGATATAAGTGAATCATTTTATTTATTGGTTCCATTAAAGTGAACCAATACCTACTTGGCTCTTAGTTGTATATTGCAAATACTGAACCAGATATAAATATGTTCTGTTTAAAGGGGAACTTGGGGAAAAACACATCATAGGTTTATATGAAAGTTCATGAACATAGCTCAACATCTGTCATAAACAGAGAAGCCCTAGAGCTCCACACAAAGAGAAATCTCAAGTCAACTCATGCTGCTGTAGGCTATGTAAATGGGTGGCAAGCAGCTTAGTGGGTGTATTAGATAAAGCCAGTAGCTCTGTCTAGGAGGTAGATATTTCACTGCTCTGAAGCACATTCAAGATGTTTAGGTATGCAAATCCCTACGACTTTGAACCAAGAGTGGCTGAAGGTGATCAGGTGGATTATATGGACATAGTTCAAGGTGTTGATGAATTTGATGGTCAAGATGTGGAAACAGAGGGCTGGCGCTTAAATAGCATGTTGTGGTGCACCTGTCAGACTTCTTTCCTTCTTTAAATTATCAGGCCCCTTCCAAAGGTATTCTTGACATTTCTTTTCTATAATCTTCATGAATATGTACACAATTACTAAAGGAAATGAAGATGATTGCTGTTCCCAGTACTGCTAGTCACTTCCTGTGTTTACTACCTTGTGTCCCATGGGGTCTAGATGTGTAATGCCAATTGGACAAGGTCAATTACCCTGTGTGTCCCTTTCCTTTACTTACTTTTGTTATTACCCTAGACATAAGACAAAACCTCAGTTGTAACACAACTAACAAAATCCTGCACAGTCTATTCTCAGTGGATTAATAAAGACCATGTTGAGGTACCTATGAAAATTGCCATTCACCCTGAAAGTTAGCTGTTAGGGTTGCTAAAGTCTGTACATCAGATCATAATAATGAAGAGTATGATTATTAATCATAAGTCATTAAGAGAAGGTTGGTAATGAGTAAATGAAAATGTCATTTATTCTATCATAAATAAAAGAAAGGGTCATTTGCAATTTGAGATATTTTGATTTCAACCTTCCTCTATATTGCAGTACTATTTAGAAATGTATTTCTTCCCAGTGAAAATGGGGTCATGACTGACTATAACCTTAGCTGTTTCAATTTTGTAAGTTAGGGAATGATATTTACCCTTCTCATGCTGGCTTAATATTAAACATTTAATGCATACACCTGTGCTTATATTCGTTGAGCAACTGAATGAAGGTAAATCATGTTGAGACTAGTAAATGTATACCAATAAAGTAAATAAATCTCGAAATTGATAAATTGCAAGATCACTTCTGCTTGAAATAAGAGATTTATGAAAATTGGTTACCAGATATTATATCCTTGAAGAAAGTAAGACTAGATGCAATAGGAGTCGCATGGAGCATGATAAAAGGTGTATCAATTGTGACTGTTTCTTTTTTTGAAGAAGTGTGAGAGATTATGCACACCTATTTCACAAGTACCCAAACCTTCTAAAAAAGCATCCCTCTTCAGAACCTTGCTAACTGTACTCTGAAGTAATCCTGACTGCAGTGTGTGATTCCTGACATAATCCTCGTCAGTGAAGTGGTCTGAACATACATATGCATACTTCAGGACAGGTGGGTTTAAAAGTTTCATGGATGCTAACCACTGTTTTTGTCTAAATTTACTACTAGGAAATCTATGAAAGCTTTCTCCACTACCGTGTCTTTTTTTACAGCCAATTGCTGCACATGATTTCACCATTTTCTTGTTTGATATATACGTTTTTATGCAACTTGTGCAGAGAGCTCTTGTCAGGAGCACTGCTGTTAGATACACTGCCCAGAGGTAGCTTGGAGACAGGATGTGATCCCTGCCACCCGATTGTGTCACAGCTGATAGCACTTGAAAAACATGGCCGCACCCAGTGGCTGGCAGAGGCTGTCTAGGAGGATGACAATACGCAAAAATCTCCCCTCACGGGATCACTGAGAGAAAAAGAATGGTAGCATCCTGTTCTTGAAGTGTATAACTTTCATATAAGCTGATATGTTTGTGAGCCTTTAGGGCCCCTTTAATAATAGTGATTCTAAGGTGAATATCAAGTACACAATATATACTTATCCAATACCCCTTCTGTTGCTGAGGCTACCTTTGTCAAAGATGCAAAGCAGCACAACTGTTTAATAAAAACATCCTGACCCTGTCATGTTGGTATTCAATTGAACGCTCTTACTGAGTACTATCAGATGAATACCAATATACCAGGGTCATTTCAGTCATTTTCAGCTTATTCCAATATGAAGGGTTAAACTATGAATGTTAGGTGAGTACTTACTCTGTGCTCTGCGAGCTGGAGTGAAGGGAGTTCCCATATTGGGCATATTTTGAAGTATAGCTTTTCTGAAAACACAAAACAAGTACGTATTAGTGTTTATATATCTTTTCCTTCGTTTGCGATCAAATAATATCAAAAACCTGAATCTCTGAATATTAGTTATATAGTTTCAATAAGTAATCCATAATCGTTTGTAATTAGTAAGCATGTACAGTGTAACCTCTAAGATTTGAACCCATCAGGATCATGGCATGGGTGTTCACACCCCAGAGGTAGTATCTCCATGTAACTGGTACAAATGGGACTGAGAAAGTATGTTCACAATAGAAGGTGTGAACATCTAAGAGGTGTTCACATCGGGTATATATATTAAAAGCTGACATTACTGTAAATCTATAAATCAATGGACTTCATGCACCTTTTCGTTATTCTTCAAGACAAGTAAGAAGTGCTTGACGACCTACCTTTTAGATGCTGAGAAAGGCACCAGCTCCTCACCACTGGCCTTCCTCTTCCTCATCATCTTGGGTGTGGCTTCTGGCATAGGCTGGTCGTGCTTGAAGCCGCCCTCAAAGGGGCTGCCTACGATGTCGTCCAGCCCGGCCTTGTCCACGGCCTGGGTGGTGTGCGTCTTCACTGCGCTGCCCCGCCACTTGCCAAGGCTGTTGTTGATGCTACTCAGGATACCTGACATAACAAAGGGAAAACATCTTATTACAAAACTACGTAAGTGGGCCAAAAACCACATCTACCTGTATGGTCACAACTTGGTACTGTACTTATTATGCACTACCATTTTTCTGGAATGATGATAAGCCCATTGTTATGAGATATCTATTAAGCTACTTTCATCAAATTTGTTTTAGAATTTTGTAAAAAGTGCTTTACAAGGCCTTAGTCAGCATGGTGTTGTTTGGGCATAGTTCAAACACCGAATACATTGTAAAAAGCATATCAGTACACCCAAATTTCCTTCAATGTGACTGCTAAGACATTATCTAATGATAACATGCATTTTTATATTACATGTGTATGATTGTTATGAGCAAATTAATGCCTCCCTCTATAAAAAAACAGGGCTCGACACTAACAGTGAACCGCTGGCCCCCGGCCAGTAAAAATTTCCAAAAATGGCTTTGGGCCAGTAAAAACAGAGTTCAACTGGTCCTACAGGGCCAGTAAACTTTAAGGCAGGGGCTTAGCCACCTATGCGTCCAGCGTGTCATTTGGACACCCAGATCACTGTTTTTAGACAGTTTGGACACCCAAACGTTTATGTCAGAATTTGCTGATGATGACTTTTCCTAGAAGATGTAGAAGCTGTAGTGTCACTCTTATGAGACACACAAAACAGTTACTGGCCTAAAAAAGCAAAGTCTGTAAATATATAGGGTTTATTTTATTAGTAGTATGTTCTTTATACCACACTTTGGACACGCAAAAGTCTATGAAACCTCTATTTGGACACCCAGTTTCAAAATATTGGCTAAGACCATGCTTTAGGGGACATTCTTGTTAACAAGTTGATCTCCACAGTAGGCACATCAAATGCCTGATAATATTATGATAAAAATCTCTAGGACCAGTAAAAATTTTGCAGGACCAGTAGATCCTTGGTCCTACTGTTCCTACGGGGCTAGTAACTTTTTAAGTTCGCGTCAAGGCCTGAAAAAAAAGTTGAAATAATCTTATGATTGCTCATTTTTGTAGTCTTTGTTTCAAAATGCTGGCCATGACTATGAATATGCATGGTTTAACAAAAAATCACCTTTTACAAAGTCTTTTTCTTTTTTCTCAAATCTTATCCATAAAGATTATTCCACATCTTTTCCAACTCTTACCTTGCAAGGATCCGCTTCGCCTTTTCTTTTTCTTTGATTTAGGATCGTCAGCGACGTCGAGTTCGTCCTCGGAGCAGCCGAAGCATCCCTTCATCATGGAGGAGCGCTCCTCCAGGCTGGGCGTGACCATGCCCACATAGCGGCCGTTCTCAATCAGCAGCTCTACGATGGACGTCTGGATCTCCAGCAGCTTGCTCTCCGTAACGTTCAGCTTATCGTTCTTACTGTGAGTGTACATTAGATTAGGCGTGAGACACACTGCGATGTTTCCCGCACTCATCTTGTTGAACTCGCTGTGCTTGGCTACCTTGGCCAGGAACCTCATGGTGTATCTCAGGGTGGACAGGTGTTCCCAGGGCAGGAGGATGCACAGCATGAGGATGTGCTCCAGGCGCCTCTTCTCGTCCTTGTTCTCCTGGTAGGCCTTGATGAAGGTGTCGTGGAGACGCATGGTGATGAGGGGGTCCGGCAGCTCACGCAGAAACTGCTTGATGAGACCCGTGGCATCAAACACGTGCAGGCAACGGTCCATGTTACAACCCTTCTCAACATAGATCTGGAATAGGAGAAACAATGTTATGGGGTTAATCTGTAAATATAGCGGTTATTTTGAGATTTTTGGTAAAGCCTGCAGTGCATGCATTTTCTTTTAACAGGTGAAAGGGTATAGATTTCAAGGCAGTGAACAGAACTTAATGGGAGTAAGCCCTGTTTCAGAGGATAGCACTTAGTAAACTCATTCATGTCTGGAGATCCCTATGAAAGAGGTTGTCTGCGTCTGCTATATTTAGACTGAAAATAACATAGGAATCAAGAATAAGCAAGAAATATATTTGAATGAGATATGTAATTAAGTTTCTGTTCAATATCTCAATTCTCCTTTTAGATATTTCAAGATTTTCCTTAAAATTTCTTTTGTCAGGGAGATATCAGCAAAGAAGCTTGGCAGTTGTGAGTGCAACAGGTATGAATGGGTGCTAGAACTCAACAAGTGTCTCACTCAAGATTCCTGATTGAAATCCTCATTCTAGTGGCCAGGGAGGATAAGGGAGCTACTGGCTGATCCAAGCATTCCACTCCCAGAGGCCCTCCATCATCCTCCAGATATACATCTCCAGAAGAGGCCAGAGCCGTTATTGTCAGGGCTTAATGTCTTAGAGCCCCATTATAATGATGAAGATAATTAGTCCAGCCATTAAGCTGGGCCAGCTTATGTAAGATACCCTGATTGTGAGCAGCCCATCTCTGCTGCTGACCACTGACTGACCACTGTCCTGCTGGTGCTGGACCCTAGAGGAGTGGTTGTACTGGACACTGCTGACCGATGGCATAGCAGGGAGGACTGCAGCCACAACCATGTTCAGCTAATCAAGTTGCTCCTGGAGCAGGGGGAGGTAGAGCTGGAGAAGATTGCTATTAATTGGTTACCAGGATGCTTTTCACACTGCACTGACTGATACAAATCTGTTGGATAATATACCACCAGAGAAATGTTATCATTAATCTAAATCAATTTAGCAGTGGCCATGAGGGTAGCTTATATAAGTGTGCAGCAGAGGCATGGCTCATTCCCATCCTGATATGATCAGACAAGACACTGACAACCCATTGTTAGCCTAGCAACTGCAACACCTTACATAATACAGATAGGGGATGACTTCAGGCCATTTTACCTCATCAGTTCACCAGCGCTCTATTGTTTGGGTTTTCCACCAGTGTCTCCTACACCCAAACCCTCAGAAATCTCACATTCGGACACCCAATTTCTTTTTGTGATGAATTGCAAGCAACTACTTTTGATATTTTCACTTCATTGTGAATGGTAGGACATTTCTTAAAGGTATCATTCAGTTTCTTAATAAGAAAATGTATCCCTATGATTGTTTATTGAAGATATTATGGTCTTACCCAGAATGCTGGATGCCAAAATATGTTATGATGCCCCATTTTGTACTTGCATCATAGCCAGGTTTTAGCCACTGGGTGCCCAAATTTGGCAACTGTAGAATTTTGGGGTGTCAAAAAAGGGATTTATATTTAGGTGAAAAAAATTCAATTAAATAAATGAAATTGACATTTTAAGAATTTTCTCACAAAAAATGTGGGTGTCCTAGGGGGTGATTTTTGAGGATTTGTCCAAATGAGGCCAGTCGCCCTGCTGGCTAGAACTAAGCCCTGGATCAATAGTATGAATAAATAAATAATACTAAAGTACTTGTATTTTTTGTATACATTATACCTTTAAATTTTCATCTTCATTGTATGTATGACTGCACTAAGGTACTTGCAATATATGGAGATCCATCCTTAACCCTTATCTTGACTGTCATATCTGATGCAACAAGAAACTGGCAGCATGAATAAGCTATTAACAGCTATCTCACAGAATCTTAATAACATCTTCCTTCATTTAATTAGATAAGTGGGTGGTCTCAAATTCACTTTGCACCATACTGGGCAAATCACTTTTTTTACATTCAATGATCAATCATGTCAACTTATGTGTTTACGTAAGTCATTTGTGATTAACCTTCCCATCTGTAACACAATTACAAAATACTGCAACTATAGTAGAGCTGGATTGTTAAGGTCAGTGTCACTTAACCCACTCATGCTTAGAAATCTACTTGACAAGTCTCGTCTGGGATTACTACACCCATAAAAGTAATTTTTAAGTTAAGGATAAATTCACAAAACAAATTCTGGGATTGGGTCTGTTCATCATTTCTCCTTCAAATACTTTAAGAAAAATTATCTACCGGTAGTCCGAAAGATATCACAAAAATTGTGAAGGCGTTTATTGGGTGTCACAGGCCGTAATGGGTTGGCTGTGGCAGAGTAATTGCCTCAGGCTAGCTTTTTAAACTGTCCACCAGGAAGCACATCCTGTCTCCACAGACAGTCCTGCCATCAGAGCCTCCAGCACGAGACAGTGGCATCACGCACTGCACTCATTGACCCCCTCACTTCAACAGACAGACGGGAGATCCACCGCCACCTTCAGCGTGACATCATGTCAAATAGCCTGGTCCTCCATGTCAAACCGACCTCAAACTAGCAGTCTGGGAGAAATACTGTACTTTGTAGAGACACAACTGCTTGTACAAAAATAGGAACCATCCTTTCTTAAAAGGAAGATAACCAAATCACATTTAGTGTGTACATGACTGGATGGCAAGTTTTGCTATTCAACAAAAGCTGGATGTAAATTTTGATTTACTAAGGTTATTTGATGGTGATACCATTAGAAGGAAACATCACCACAAGGTACTGATGGCACATGGCTCAGGGTTTTTCAGCCAACCCATACCACAACTGCAGGCATGGAAGCCATGCGCCAAGCTCTAGGGAGTGGCACCTTTAAAATGTTTGCGATAAAATATGGATACAAAACTTTTGTATCAGAAGTATGATAAATCCAGGCCAAATTTTCTAAAGGAATTCTCAAGCATTAATGGGTTTAGACAGGCAGTATGAACTGCTCCTATTTGAGAATTAACATCACCTATTGCTTGATGAGGCAGTGGCAATTTGGTCATGAAAGTTGCTCTAAGATAACAATCTTGCTGATTACCAATGGGTTCAACACTAAAGCGGAGCCAGATGATTTAACCTGTATGAAGCTTCAAAGAGGCTATAAAATCGAGAGTTGGTGCCATTAAACGGCCAGTGTTCATTAGAGCCTGAGTATGATAGGAGCCTTGTCTATTGCTGGGATGGGCGGCTGGTCTCGAATGCTCCCTGAACGGGACATCCACATAATCAAACCAACGAAAGCCAGCAGCAACAGTAGCTTGAAGCTCTCTGGGTGTAGTTTATCAACATCAACAGGCCCCTGTGAGGAGGGTACCTACCGTACATTGATGGAGACACGAACTGTCTGCATAAATAGGTACAAGGCTCGAAAAAAAAAAAAAATTCCAGAGAGGCCAATTGCATCTTCAAAAGCTACTTTAAGGTGCTGCATATTGAAACCAGTACATCTTTGGGCTCCCTGCAGAAATATGAGGTAGCCAAGGGAGAATTCAAGGGAGCACAGGGCTCCCGGGTCCAGCTAATTCTGAGCCCTGGGGTCCCTGGAAGGATACCTACTATAGCGGGCATCTTAGCCAGGAACTATCTGCATATAGTTCATATGTTCATATACATCAACAGGTAACTGCAAGGAGGGTACTTTAGAATGTCTTAGCCACAGGTCCCTGCCAGGAGGGTTCTGAGTCCCTAGTGGTGGGAATAGATACCCTCCTATAGTTTATGTACATCAACAGGTCCCCCTGTAATAGATATTTAATGTGGGCTGAAGCAAGTGATTACAGATGACAGGGCTGATAGGACACACAGCCAGCACCCCCTGTAATGGACACCTTGTACTACTGGGATTCCTCTGCTCTATAAACACTTACACATTGACCGCAAGCCTCTGGTCAAGCCTGCTGGCTGCTGGTCAGGACCCTGGACCAGGGGCTTAGCCGCCTATGTGTCCAGCGTGTCATTTGGACACACAGAACACTGTTTTTTGACAGTTTGGACACCTAAAAATTTGTCAGAATTTGCTGATGATGACTTTTCTTAGAAGATAGAAGATGTAGAAGCTGTAGTGTCACTTTTATAAAAACACACAAAGCAGTTACTGGCCTAAAAAAGCAAAATCTGTAAATATATAGGGATTATTTTATTAGTATTATGTACCACACTGTAGCCAATATTTGGAAACAGGGTGTCCAAATTGAGGTTTCATAGACTTTTGCGCGTCCAAAGTGGGGTACAAAGTACATACTACTAATAAAACAAACCTATATATTTACAGATTTTTCTTTTTTAGGCCAGTAACTGCTTTGTGTCTTATAAAAGTGACATTACAGTTTCTACATCTTCTATCTTCTAAGAAAAATCATCATCAGCAAATTCTGACGTTAACTTTTGGGTGTCCAAACTGTCAAAAAAACAGGGTTCTGGGTGTCCAAATGACGCGCTGGACGCATAGGCGGCTAAGCCCCTGCACTTTGGACACGCAAAAAGTCTATGAAACCTCTATTTGGACACCCTGTTTCAAATTATTGGCTAAGACCCTGCCCTGGACAACTGGTCAGGCACCCGACCTACCATTTACATTCACAGCTAACAGTGAAGCTGTCACTGGGCAACCCACCAGATAGTTAATATAGAGCTAGATCTCAGAAACTGGGTGCAGACGCAAAATTTTCAACCATACAATCTTTCAAGGGACACTGCATTATATTGATATAACAATTGTAAACATGTATTTTCCTATTGAGAAAAGACATCTAACATAAACAACCTAATTCGATGTTAATGGAATTATATTGCTATGAAAACATTTAATGATTTCCTTGAAAATGACACTTAAACTAATTCCTCCCAAAATATTTGTGTGCCCTGATCGGTGATTTTTTTAGAATTTGGATGTAAAAAAGATGTGGCAGATTAGTATTTTGACACGCTTGCCAGGTTGGCTGCTGATTCAAACACTGTCCAGACCTGCTTGTGGTCACAAAGCATGCTCTATGTAATAAGCAAAACAACAAATACTAACAGGTGGCCAAACTGCTATGTACAACCATACATTAAAACCTGGATGGACATTTTCCAGAAACACAGTGTAATTATAGGTTCCAAAAGCAATTACAACAGGTGGTCAAACTACTACAGCCAGACATCAAAAGTGGAGGGTAGTTGTACAAAACAGTATAATTATGGGTGTTAACCGGACAGAGATTAGTTAGGCAAAGTTATCCTCCAAAATGGTGCCTCGGGGAATAGGTATCTGACACATCATTTATTTACCACATTTAAAAATATATTTTTTTCAACATATCCAAAAATGAAGATCTATATCTTATGGGGAAAAAACCAGTGCAGACATTCTTATTTATATTCATTGGAGAGATCTCTAAAACAGTGTATTATAGTTTTAATCGGACACTGATATAAAGTTAGGTTATCCAGCAACTCCAGCAATAAACTGTAGGTGGAAGTGTTACTGCCAACACTTTACACTAACACATTACGCAAATGTTCAAGCCCAAGTTATGTACGTGCACAAAACCAATTAGTTAGGTAAGATTGCCAAACTGTTCTAACCATAAACTGCAGTTGAAAGTATTGAAATCAACACTTAACTAATACATTACACAAATGTTATGGCTCAATGTGTGTACACGAAACCAATTAGTTAGGTAAGATTGTTACGATGGAGCCCTTATTCTGTAATGAAACATTCACTAACTGACTCGTACTCTTAATTTTTTGAACCTACCTGTCTTCCAAGGAAAACTATGAGGTTGTAAAACATAAAACAGGGCATGGGCCATGTTTACTGAGAGGACAAGTTAGTAGGACTACAGGTGTCAATATGTGTGTACCCTAACATGTAGTTAGACGCTAGTGGCCATTGTCAAATGAAGCTTTCAATATAAGAAAATTCCTAGGACTTTCTTAAGGAATTCCTGCTACATTAAATAAGGGGGGGGGGGGGGGGGCAGTCAGTTTCTGGATTTGCAGATAACCGACTGGACATTTTTCTTTTACCTTTAATTCTTTTTGTCTAGATAATGACCCTGACTTCCTGAAGAGTCCCTCTGTCTCCAAGTGTTCCTCGAGGAATGAAAAGGCATCAACCAGAAATCTGAAAAAGAAGCAGTAGTTAAAGCATGTGTTTCAAAATACTACATGTAGTTGGTGACTTGAAAGAAGCTTGTACATAGATAATAAGCCACCAGTAGTGGTAGGGTTAATGAGCGGTCATGCTGGACATGTCTAAGGCTCTTCCGAAATGTCATTTAACTTTTTAAAAGGTCTGCCCTATCAAAAAAAATCTTTTGATTTTTAATTGGCATTTTTCAATAAAAAAAATAAAAACTCTTCTTACAAATTTTAAAATTTATGTTATCATGCTTATTTTGCTTTTATCTAACTTCATGATTGTTTTGGAATTTGCTTCATACAACAGCAGAAGTAAAATAGGTCCCCAGGTAGCAATAATCAATCAAGCCATGTGAAAGTTTCACAATAATTATGTGCAAAGATTGTTTCATTTACATTCTTCCCACAAAGACTAGAAGGAAAAGTTTACTTAAGATGTATGTGGACAAAGGCAGTTGTGAAGCAATCATAGCATTGCCATTCAAAAGGCAGACCCACAATTCCAATCCTAGGCAATTGACATGCATACCACAAGCAATGCCACAGGGCATCTAGGCTCACCTTTGATGCAACACTCACAAATAAAGATCTTAAGAAAACAGTCAGTTTGACCGAAGTTATATACTGGCCAGTAGGTAGATGGAGAGCAATTAGGCTCATTTAGAATGGGTGGTCACCCTGTGGAAAAAACACACCCTCTAGGTAATACCCACAGGAGGAATTACTTGCTCGGTAATTGCAACTCCTTCAAGATCCTGCCCCAGAAGCTTAAGTATCTCTGCTTGTGGACAATGAGGCGCTGGTGTCTAATAGCTGTTAAGAGCTACTTAAACAGCCAGGCCCATAGAAAATCCCAACAAAAAGATCACACCATACCAATGATTGACATCTGCCAAAACTTGGTCCTGTGTTGGTTTTGGAACAAATGATAGAGGTACAATTACTGATAGGGTAAACAGCACACTTCTTAATCTAATAATATCTAAGGAGCTAGTATTTATCTAACACACTAATACCCTTTAAATCCATTTTTATTGCTAAATGACTGCCCTGAATTAATTGGAGTTTATTTTTAATTTTTAGGCCTGAATCCAGAGGTTGTATATTGTTATCTTATTTTCTTATTTGTAATGATTGAAATTATATTGAGATAAGCCAAATAGGATTCATGATAGACTTTATCTACAAAATGATGTGTATGTACTGTATAACTTGGAAGTCAGGTCCATGTAGGATAGATGTTTTATCATTTAAAAAAGGCGGTTTTCAGCCCTAGAGGAATGAATGGGTCAACAATAGAAGACAATTAGACACACATTTTAAAGGACAACTGAAACTTTATGTCAAGTTTCTAATGTTTAGGTTGGTATGAAAAGCATCTTGCATACATGCTATTCAAGAGGGTTGTCAGCAGACCACTGTTAAGTGCTACAACGGCCTCCTCCATGATGCACTGTATCTTAGAGGGTTGTCAGCAGACCACTGTTAAGTGCTACAACGGCCTCCTCCATGATGCACTATATCTTAGAGGGTTGTCAGCAGACCACTGTTAAGTGCTACAACGGCCTCCTCCATGATGCACTATATCTTAGAGGGTTGTCAGCAGACCACTGTTAAGTGCTACAACGGCCTCCTCCATGATGCACTGTATCTTAGAGGGTTGTTAGCAGACCACTGTCAAGTGCTACAACGGCCTCCTCCATGATGCACTGTATCTTAGAGGGTTGTTAGCAGACCACTGTTAAGTGCTACAACGGCCTCCTCCATGATGCACTGTATCTTAGAGGGTTGTCAGCAGACCACTGTTAAGTGCTACAACGGCCTCCTCCATGATGCACTGTATCTTAGAGGGACGGTTGGGAGGTCTTGACATTTGATCCTTTCTCAAAGTCAAAAGGTGCTCAGGGCGAAACAAATAGTTTATGTAACCAAATGGTGCGTACACATGTCAGGGGTGACACTGACACAGCACAAACAGGCAGTTTGAACTGAAGACTTGTTAATCTGCTTTGTGGGCTGGCTAGTGGAGGGGAGAGGACAGTTAGGCCTGGGGCCAGCCGGCCAGGGAGCTGACCAGTCAGGGCACGCTGCCCCTCCGCTGACCAGTCACCCACCAGAGGGAATCAAGGGAGGAAAGGCAACAGGAAATACATGGGATTTAATACTTAAACCTTGCCTCTCTGCATCTGCTTCCTGATATTAACTCTTCGTCCCCAGAGAGAGAAAGCAAGTGCCACAAAGCCTTGTGTATTCTGTGAATTTACACCTATCTGGTCCTGAAGGGGCTCTTTTGAGTGCCATTTATGCCTGTAGCCCCCAAAACTGTCAGACTATTTTAATGATATCCCTAAGACAATATTTAGACAAGTCATTTACAGAAAATATTTCAAGGAGAAATCTTCATCAAAATCAAACCCACAACTCACCTCCAAATATTTTATGATTAATTCCAAAGTTATTTTTCAAATTATCCAAGATCCAGAGGACACTTGTCAAAGAGATCTCTAGGCATAAATGTGATTTACATCAGAAATTCCCTTTACCTGAGAAAAGCACCATTTGATAAACATTTGAAAGAAATTTAAAGAGGGCAACCTAAAAACTTTCCGTCAAAGTTTTTTTTCATTATCAACATTTGTTACAAACTTATTCTGCATGAGTATGACATCAGCGAAGCTATCTATTTAAAAGAAACTTTGGTCATGAATGCATTAACACCTGCTTCCTCTTAACCCATCGGTCCCCAGGAAGTGCCTGAAAACGGCTGGTGTATTCTGATGATCTATATCCATCAGATGAAAGCATCATTTGAAATATATCTGAGAGAGAAATTTCCAAATAACTTATCCAAAACCAGTGTCTTAGCCAGGATTTAGAAACTGGGTGCCTAAAATTGGCAGTTGTAAAATTTTTGGGCGTCCAAATTTTTAAGGGGGATCACATTATACTCATATTTCAACCATAAACATATGTAAATCCATCAAAATAAGGCATGATATCATTAATCAATGTCATGGGAATTATAAGGAGATGAAAAAATTCAATTATAAGCTTGAGATTGAGATTTTTAGAAATTCCACACAAAAGAATTTGGGTGTCCTGAGGGGTGCTTTTTAAGGGTTTGGGTGTCCAAAAAGGCACCCAGACGCCCTGCTGGCTAAGACCATGTCCAAAACCTTTCTTTCAAAGGATTTTTAAATTGAGACCAAACACCTAGTCATTCTATTCTGGTGAGGTACCATAGCATCAGTGCTATACATTACAATAGAGATGTTGGTCAGAAATGGACACCTGCTTCCTGTTCAACACCCCTTCAAAGATCACCTCGAGAGCATTGTACAGGGGTGTCCAACTGGCACATTGTTGCATCAACTTGCGAAAGAGGCCTCAATGAAAGGTTTTCCAAAATGACTATCTTTATAGTATTGGCACTGTTCTAGTCATTCTCCAAAGGTATCACACCATGAAGGCAATACCTGCCAAAGGGGTATCTGGTCATGAAAGGGTTAAGAAAACATGCTTTCTATTAACCCTTCCATCCCAGGCCTGAGGGGGAGCCTCAAAAAGGCATGTTTACTTTGAGGATGTGTATCTAACTATCTATTTAATGAGAGTGCATTATTTGAAAATATTTGAAGAGGAATTCTATTGCAACTAACCAAAAAAGTGTTTTTTTTTCTTCGAAATGATGACTTAATGACTAATAATAGGGACAAAGTAGATCAGTTGGTTACAAATACCTTTAACAGAGTTATTCTGCACCATTACCATAAAATTAAGGGCAATTACTGTTGGAAGAATACTCTAGTCATGGAAGGGTTAAGATGACATCCATTTCCTGTTAACCATTTCATCCCTAAGGAGAGGCTCAAAATACATGTTTGTTTTTGTTTTGTTTTAAATCTATTTCCATTTGATGAGTGCATCATTTTTTCCCAACTGCACAAAAAACAAAGAATTCTTCAATATTTTAACAACTAGTTACTACCACAGTACCATTTAAAGGGGGCTCTGTTCATAGATGTGACATACACCACAAATATGCTGGCAACAGATATGTTTAATTGTATGAGAAACTTAGATATATACCACTGAGATGTATACTTACATTGGAACAGGGCCACAGCCCTCTATGGTTTGACAAGGAACATTACACAGATGGTTTCCAAACACCCCACTTGTATTCTGGAAAAATAAAATGGAAGATATAAGTTGACATATAAATAACAAATGGAGAGCGCATAATGCCACATGAAAAGGTAAGCTGAGCTTTTCAGCAGCGATCCTTTTCCCTTCACCACATGACATAACTCACCTGGTGTCATTAAAAGAAAGGAAATTGAAGGAAATGCGTCCAAAATACTGACACACTGCAGTTTGATTCTACTGGGATAAAAAGCAAGTTTATGGGATTTTCTTTACTGTTAATTCAAACTTTTCAAGCAAATAATTGAAATATCATCATCTTAATTCGCATGAGGATATTATGCCTTTTCTTAATGGATAAATACACTTCTATGGTTGTTATCAGAATGTCTTGTGGTCCTCTTTGAAAAATAGGATGCTTCAACAATTGCAAAGAACCTGCTCAGCTGGCTTCCTTATATTTTAAATGAACTGAAGTTAAAGAAGTACTTTCCAAGCCATTTCTCTCTCATTCTATGCTTGATTAAGGGTTGGAGACATTCATCTATGTATATCTGGGGACAGAGTTGGGACAGTGGCAGTTTGGTCGTTACCTAACTTTATCTGCCTCAGCCCAAGAGGACAGCTCAGTGTTTGGAATAAAATGTGTTAAGATTACATCACTGTGTGCAACATGTCCCAACATTACTGTGTGAGAGAAAACATCAATGCCACTTGTATGTAATAATAAACATAAATATGTAACATAATGTAGGAACAACATAATTAAGTACCAATTCTCTACTGATTATCATTTAATAGGGGGCATTTCAGCAAAAAAGTGAAGTGGCTTGTTGAATATCAAAAGCCTTAAATCATGATTTAGATATTTGAACATAAAAGTAGACATTTTAAACCTTCTAGAACAACTTTGATTTTTTTCCTGACTTATTTAGTTAGCGAGATATAGCAAATTGAACTTTGAAAAACTCTTTTGTGGGTTCTACACGGGACATTTACTAATCTTGATTTTTTTCTTCAATTTTGATTTTATCCATCAGTAACTTCCATGAATGCATCACAATAGCCGTCATTACCTTGTCTCCACTTTTTTTTGTAAAAGAAATATTAATCAAATGAGTGATTTATGCATGTCAAAATTGTCATTGTCCCGTGTAGAACTTTTTTGCATATAAAAGTTTATTTTTCTCGAAATCTAGAAGACCTATCACAGATCCTTTTGGAATTCTCTCCCTACACATAGAAAGAGATATTTTGATATGTTCCTCTTATATTTCTTGTAAATGGAAGTCTTTAAAATGTGAACCTTAAAAAAAGTTCTACACGGGACATTCTGGTTCTACACGGGACATCTGTGCCTGAAAACCTATTAGATTATATAAATAAGTGTGTGAACTTCCATGAAATGCATCACAATAGCCTTCATTCCCTTGTTTCAACTTTTTTCAAATGAAATATTAATCAAATGAGTGATTTAAATGCATGTCAAAATTGTCATTGTCCCGTGTAGAACTTTTTTACATATAAAAGTTTATTTTTCTTGAAATCTAGAAGACCTATCACAGATCCTTTTGGAATTTTCTCCCTACAAATAGAAAGAGATATTTTGACATGTTCCTCTTCTATTTCTTGTAAATGGAAGTCTTTGAAATGTGAACCTTAAAAAAAGTTCTACACAGGACAATCTGGTTCTACATGGGACATCTGTGACATCCGTGTAGAACCGTCCCGTGTGGAACCCACCTTCTTCATTAATTACTTTGTTTTCTTAGAATTTAAATTAGACTATATAACAAGAAAGAAACAAATTCATGAAGTAGAGTTTCACTGGTTTCATACAAATGTTATTTGATTAATATGTGATTTGTACAAG
Source organism: Maea johnstoni (assembly GCA_963942565.1). Classification (NCBI taxonomy): domain Eukaryota; kingdom Metazoa; phylum Annelida; class Polychaeta; order Spionida; family Magelonidae; genus Maea; species Maea johnstoni. Next base: position 2,428,490 of record OZ012686.1, on the reverse strand, counting down.
AAGAGGAATTTAAGATGAAATGAAGATTTTGAAAAGCAAATTTGATTTATTGAAATTGATCTGCTGAGCTTGTCTTAAAGACAAGAAAGAATGTATTCATATTAACTCTAGTGGTTAGAGTTATGTTCTTGTTAAACTAGAACTTCTTATTTATGCTCTAGGGGCTAGAAAAGTACTGAAAAAGTATAAGTGAAAAGTGTCCCGTGTAGAACCGTCCCGTGTAGAACCCACCTTCTTCATTAATAACTTCATTTTCTTAGAATTTGAATGAGAATGTAACAAGAAAGGAACAAATTCATGAAGTAGAGTTTCACTGCTTTCATACAAATGTAATTTGATTAACATGTGATTTCTACAAGAAGAGGAATTTAAGATGTAATGAAGCTATCAAAAAGTCACTTCACTTTGATGTCCCATATAGAACCAGAGGTTTTTCCTAATTTCTGGCAAAAGTATTAGTTTAATATATTTTATAAATATATATTTCAATAGAGGAAAGGGTCAATATTTGCTTGTTGCAAAAATATTTATTGAAATGAATTCCATTTAAAAGCTATTTAGCTCTGAAGTCTGTGTTTTGTCCCGTGTAGAACCGGAGCAAATCGTGAAATGCCCCATATAATTAGTGTAAGTGGGCTATAACAAACACTTATCAAGAAGAATTGCATTCCTTATCAAATACATATTGGCATATCCATCCCTTTAACATATGTTACAAATATAAACAGAGAAGTCAATAGAATTTGTAGTGATCTGAGGAACTCAAGAATATGTCAAGAAATGTCATTTTGATATATGGGGTCTATTGTGGTCTCCCTTGAAAAATAGATCAGCCCAATTTACAATTGCCAATGTTTGGCAACCAGTTTTATAAATCCTGGCTTGTACCCTGCCTGGAATATCCAAATTGCCAGGCAGCGTTTGGCCTTTTGCAAGAACATATCAGTTGACAAATAGAAATTTAATTCCTACGTTTCTGTCCCAGTGGAAATGGCATATTGACCTCTTGTACTTACTGCCCAATAAAGTGATAATACTATCAACAGTTGTTACTAATCACTGACACATCTTATGCGAAGGGAGAGGCTAAAATGTTGTTTTTATTTTCTTGGGGTTAAACGTTTTGGTAGACTGGAGGCAAAGGTGAGCTCTGTGTGGATGGCTCAACTCAGACCCTACCACGAACACATTTGACATAGTGCTCAGGAGCATATCAAGTGGGTGCTGGAGTTATCTTGGCAAGTCCCACGAGTCCGGCAGATGCTGAGTTTGCTGGGCAACATTACGTAAGGCAAGATGATGACACAGGAAACCTCATGCAACTTCCTCCACCGGTCTGTGCGTGCCAGGGAGGGGGCTGCCACTGCCCAGCCCCACCCTACTGCCAAAACACTATATGCCAGCACTGGTGGGGCAGCAACTCTTATTATCATGCAGAGGTCATTAGAAATCTAGATTTTACAGATTTGGTGCATTATGATTACTGTATGGTACAGTACCATACCCAACCCAGTATCCTGTGTGTCTGTTTCCTGGAGTCAGGGCATCATATATAGACATATAGTTGTCATGTCCCATCTAGCAGGGTATAAAAGATAAGTGCTGAGTACATAATTTACTTTTGAAAAATATATAAATACATGTTTCAGGGTATTACCAGACTTCATTGTGGTATTCCTGAAAATTGTACAACTGGCAATTTATGCTTTATTATTAACCAGTTTTTAAATCCTCTTTGCGACCATGATGAGTAATCATTCCATATGCAACTCACAATGTTCACTGAAGTCAAAATCTGGGTTAAGCCACATTAACCCACTTGTGCTGTGACTCGCCTGTGAGTGTGAGCTCAGCCCTTAAAGACTTATCAAATAGGTGTTTACCTACTAGTTAAATACTCACAGGCGTGGCTAAGACTCAAGGGTGGGGCAGAGAGCTGAGCATGTTGTCTCCAGCAGCCTGCTGCCATCAGCCAGGTGTGCACTCCATAAGGGATCTGTCTAGACAAACACCACAACCTATGCATCACCTTCAGAGCTAACGCACAAGTCATAACACTTGTTGCCCCAAAAACAATGTCCATATAGAGTTCAATCTCAATGAACGATGCATGTTTAAAGATCTAGTAAAGATGGGACACAGCTGTTAAGAGTGGGTGCTACTATTGCTCTGATTTATTCCCCAAATACCTAAACATGCTTTATGCTTGGCTAGTCTGGTTGGAAATAAGTCAATAGAACTGAAGTTGGTCAAGGGATCAAAACATGCCAAGTCCATAAGCATATTTGTGCCCTAGGGACTTTAGAATTGGTATCTAGTAGAGGTGGATTTATTACTACATTTGCAACTAGCCAATTTGCAATATCCTAATTTTACAGAACTCACTGATTTGGATCAACTTAAGGTCATTTTTCAATCAGAGGATTTGTTAAAAACTGCATCATTTTGTCTCAATAGGATGTACAACAGGAGGTCACAAATGTTAACTAGCAACTGATTGTTATCAAACCATACTAGTCATGTTTACCTATTCGACATGAACTCGGCTGGCTCGCTTTTAAGATGGGTATCAGAAAATTGTGTATAAAAGAAGTGACTCCTTATATACAAGACTCACTATAAGATTTTTATGATTAACTAGATAAAATATTGTACAATGTATATAATGAATGTCGTTTTGATAATATTTATAAGTATATTTATGTTTGTATTTGGTCCATTATAAGCCTTCGTGGCTGGCCGGATTTTTAACACTTGGTATTGTATGTAATGAATGTCATTATCTGGATTGGACAATAAACTATTTATCAACAACAACTATCCCTCGGTCAATAGAAGGGACCTTGCACAGATTAAGCAATCCACAACTTAATCCTAATCCACAAAATAAACCAGTAGATCAAGTGTGATTTCAGCCCATCAGTGCCATGCAATACCCTCTGAGTGCCAGGTGACTGCCTGGTAGGGATAACATGATACAGGGGAGGGCCATCATAATTGCAATTAGGTCACCCTGCTAATTGCTCTTCCTCTCCATACACGGCTCATCATCTAGAACAGGGTATGCTCTGATGCTTACATTCAGTGGCCATGGGCCACCCAAGTCCATACCTGTAGCTATACAGTTACTCCCTCTATTGGCAGACGCTTTATCTAATTTCAACATCAGAATGGTCAGAGTCTTAGCATTCAATGACTGGAACTCTTAATAAATCTCTTACTGAAAGCATTCAATTGATTGCATTTGATTCTGATCAACATTTCTCTTCAAAATACTTTTATTGGAAAAAATGCTTTTGAAAGAAAGATGACACCAGAATGGCCAGGTCTTTTTTGTGAGTGAAATAGGGCCTACCATTCTATGACATGGATGGGATCAGCAGACTTGTATATGCTACAGACTACAGTCCCAGGGTACAAGCTCTAATGCAAGAACTGCAACCATGTAACTATATTGATAAACAAGGGCCCTGGCCAGGATTCAGAAACTGGGTGCCCTCAAATGGCTAATGTGAAATATTCAGTTGGGCATGCTTTTTTCAAGGGAGGTATCAATTCATTTTTCACAAAAATGAGAGCAATAAATGATTCTGATGTAATTTGGCTATCCAAACAACACTGAGACACACACATAACTTTTAATAAGTCTCTGTCTGAAAGCAATCAATGGATTGCATTGGATTCTAAACAACATTTCTCTTCAAAATACTTTTATTGGAAAATATGAATTGAAAGAAAGATGACACCAGAATGGCCAGGTCTTTTTAGTGAGTGAAATAGAACCTATCATTCTATGACATGGATGAGATCAGCAGACTTGTATATGCTACAGACTACAGTCCCAGGGTACAAGCTCTAATGCAAGAACTGCAACCATGTAACTATATAATATTAATAAACAAGGGCCCTGGCCAGGATTCAGAAACTGGGTGCCCTCAAATGGCTAATGTAAAATATTCACTTGGGCATGCTTTTTTCAAGGGAGGTATCAATTATTTCCTCACAAAAATGTGAGGAATTAATGATTCTGATATAATTTGGGTATCCAAATAACACTGAGACACACATGACTAAGACCCTGCTATTTGAGCAGGAGAGCAATTTACTGTAACTTAGTCAGTTTGTTGTACACAACATATTCAAATCTTTTTATAGCCTCCCATAGATTCCAAAATGATCCTCTTTTGATATGCTGTCAATATTCCTACATGCAGATGCTGGTCTTTTCCCTACAGAGTGTGTGTGCAGTGAGGAGAAGGAAGATAAGTGCTCTAGAGATGCCTAACAGTGGGACATCACACTTGTAAGACAAGCTTACAGGCTTAAAAAATATCCCTTTCCACCAGATCAAAGAGGGTCGAGATAAAATTGGGTAAACTGTCAGCAGGGGGCACTTATTCAGACTAAGAACTGTCCTTGTCTTCTGGGCTCTGATGTTATGTTCCCACATATATATAGATAGGGAGAGCATGCTTGAGTTGGTGGTACCATTGGGAGGTGGCTGGACTCACAGCATCTCTCCTGCCATTGTCTCAGGTCCTGGCCAGGCTCTTAGCCAGGATTCCAAAAATGCCTGTCCAAAACAGCAATTTCAAAAATTTTGCCCGTCCAGATTTAGCTACTTATCTACTTCAAATCCTTATACCAGCCACACTTAATAGCCTAGTGTGTCAAAAAGGGCAATTTACACTTCAGCTATGTCCTAGAAGATGGTTTGTTAGGAAAATATCTGGTTATTATACCCCAAAAGTCAAAATTGAAAAATCATCAAAGAAATTGTTGCCTGTCCAAAGAGGAGGTTTTTAGTAAACTACCTGTCCAAAAAGACAGGTAGGACAGGTTCTGGCTAAGTACCTGGTCCTGGCTCAGCAGGATCAGGAGACAATTGAACCTGACACTCTACTGGTGCCCAGGGAATCAAATACAAACAGTTTGGACACATGACAAGATTTTAGTAAAATCTTTTTGAACTGAAGCAAAATCACTTCACTAATATTAGTGGATTTAGTGCAGACCCTTGGTTGGTAATGGATAATCCTATCAACACTATGAGACACCAACCTGACCCTGTGAGCACTGGCCCCTGATGGTTCATTGAGCTAAACTGTTCATCACAATACCTAGTTGAGCAAGAAGACGCTTTAAGAGCATTCACATTGAAAATGATGGTGAGAATGGAATGAAAAATGCATGCCTTTGGGACCTCGCATTTTAAAGCCAAGGTGTCGCTTTGATCTGAGTAATCATTATAGTCAGTTAAGACCTTTAAAGAGGTAATCAGACCTTGTAGGGAGGGGCTGGCTGGATGGGCTATTTCAAAGACCAAGCTGCAATCTGCTAATACCACAATCATGCATGTAGCACCTCCCCACCCCTTTAAAGGCCTGATCCTCATGGTGACATATATCAGAATATAGTGTGGTCTCCCTTAAAAAGACAGCCAAAACCATTATCATTTAAAATTCTGAACACCCAGTTCTTAAATCTTTAGCTAATAGCCTAATACCTTGCTATATACAGGCCTTATCTACAAAATGGCTGTACTGAAATACCTGCTAACTGCCTGGCTAATATCACACCATGGGTCTGTTATCAGGCTAAGACAGATGGTCTCCTCATAGCCCCAACAGCCAGCCAGCAGGGAGGTATCAACAGTGAGTAAACAGCTCCCCCCAGAAACCACTGACCACTGGTCACTATTATATCTTAGAACAACACACTAATGAACCCATTAACTGATACTCACAACAGATTCTCACGTCTTTCAAAATTCAAATTCTAACCGCCCTGGAGTAAAAAACATAAACATCAATTGATTGACAGGAAACTTTCCGTTCTAATGGTATTCAAATCATTGCAAATTATCCTTTAACAACGGCTGAGGTAGCACTATGAGTTGCTTCTGCATACACTATACTACTACTAAGTGGATGTCTGGTGGGAAGAGAGTGGGAATTTGTGATTTCTCCCAGCTGACCGGTGGAGCAAAGTGGCATTAAGTAGCAGCACCATTAGTGAAATGGCCAATAACTCAGTGGGGCCGGGTAATCAACGAGCAGCAATGCCCCCAGTGAGCTGTAGAGACACACAGGCATCCCTCACCACTGTGCCATCACCGAGCCTTATGAAACATGCATGACCAGTGGGGGCAGCACTGATTACAACCAGTCCAGCTACAGCGGAGTGGTGCGGGCAGGCAGTGGCTTCAAACAGCAGACCGTGCTTGAGGGCGCACCACTCAGACCATCCAGCACTCTTAAGCAGCCATGCCACGGTCAGTTTCACAGAGAAAACAAGCAGTTAATGAGCCATTAAAGGCACTCACTCAAGAGCAGGGTAGGAATGTGACCATTGTGTATATAAACTTCATGCAGATGAGCTGCACTGGTCAGTTACAGAATCAGGCACTAATGAGGGACAGGATCTAAAAGCAGGGATTTCGAAAGTTGGTGCTCAAAATTGGATGTCCATCAAACTTTTTTGAGTGTTCAATATGTACACTCATTTATTTTAAAGCCAGAAAATCAATGATCTTATACTTTTGATTTTGAAATCATTAAATCGAAAGCCCTAAAAGTCAAATGACTTCTTGGGGTTGTCAGAAATGGAGTCCATGCCAGTATTTAGAAACTAGGTGCCCATAATTGGCAGTTGTAAATTTTGGGGACTCTTATTTTTCCAGGGAGACCACAGTATAGTGAAATGATAACCATAAACATGTTTTTTCTTATTGAAATAAGACAATGTTCTAGTACAATGCCATAGGAATTGTATTTATTACAAAAATAAATTACTTACAAAAACATTTGGTGTCATGAGGGGTGATATTGTGTCCAACCAACACCCACATGCCCTACTGGCTAAGGCAAAGAATGGAGGGGGTGTTTTCATTTACATAGTAATATATTCCTGAAAGTAGTTACTTCAACCCAAAGGAGGACCTAACTTATAATTACTTTTCAACTTCTAATAAATAGGAAAACGTTAAGGGAAACGATAATTACATAACCGCATTGATGGATGGTACGTATTGGGATGATAACGGTTGCTTCTTTTGACGCCCCTTCAACTTTTGATAGATAGGTTACTTATCAATAGAGAACTTTCTTAGTTATCCTTTTAAACATTGTCCTAATTAATGCATGATCATGATTGTTTAAGTTACTATATGACAGTGATGTATTGGGCATACTTATCCAACCCTGATTATATATAGCTTACATGATATGATACATGCATGAGCATGTATGCCCATGTTACTTCTTGCTATTTACTTTGATACATGTAAGTTCAGGGAAGCCCGATAAGACTGATCTGTACAAGTTTGCATTGAATATGAATTATAAATGCATTACAAACAGAATTAAACACATACATCTGTCATTCCGTTTACTTTGATTTATCTAATGAAAATCAATATAGATTTAATAAATGCAGTAACATGCTTAGAGAGGTCGTTAAGGTCATGTGGTATTCTTAGCCTTGATGGTTAGTATCTAATATCCCCTATAAGCAATTAGCAGTGCTGAGAAAGCACTATGCAATTAATTAGGAGATTAGACTTAATGACTAACTTCAAAGATATACCAATTTTGCAAGCCCAGTTTACAACACGCTGAATGAAATGATACCGTAACCCCATGAAATATTACTACAAAATGACATTTATCACACATACACATGAGTTACAACATGACTGAATCATAACTGCCAAAGTGCAGGTATAACGGGGAGACTCGCAGACACCCATTACCAAAAGCAACCTTTACCCCAAACAGTTGTGTTTTCAAATGCAGGAAACAGTTTAACTGTTCAAACACAAGCCGCTAAAGGTTGTGTGGTGGGCCCTCGCTAAGGCCCTAACAACAACATACGGTCCTTGTTTGAATAAGCAACAGGCACTATTTACACAATAGATCTGCCTGGAGAATACTTTTAGCCAGGTTGGTCAGATTTCTCACACTGGACTAATCTCCACTAGGGATAAACAGAATAAGGTCTAGACATATCTACCAAAAATGCCAAGACAACGAATTCAGTTATAGATTCCCTGTTAAAAATAGACACACCAATTGTTAATGCTTATAACTTAATATAAATTTGATTCTGAGATAAAACATCTTTAACAGAACAACTTTAATTCAAACCCTGACTTGAGTCTCGCCAGGTAGATTTGCATATCCTAATCAAACACATAGGAAGGACTCTGTTAAAATAATAGCTAGTCAGATAACTTTTCAAGATAAGAGACTTTGGTTAGATAACGAAATTGTTTATCATTTTTTAATAATCTAAACTACATTAAGTTATTTACCCTGACAAAGTTTACGGACAAGTGTCAATCTCGAGTCATCAGATTCTACATTTAAAAATATTTGTAAATATTTAAGCGGATTGACAATATAATGACAAATGGAAGAAGTCTTCTGAGCAGTATTTTTCATATGTGACAATTTAATTGAGTAAAGAATCCACACCGAAAAAAGATCATAACACAGATGAACCCCCAACCATTCCCCCAATAACGATGTGTTCTGAGTGCCAAAACACCTATGATAATACACATGATCAATTAAGTACAGCATATATCAATAACTAAGCAGCCTTATTTAACTTTGAAACTGAACCGTTCTTACCAATAAAACATGTAATACCAAAATATGTGAGTAAATGCATTTAGAATCAATGTCCCATGAACACATGTGCCTCCCTTATGCTTGGCTAGTTGTGTGAAATGCCCATGTTTGGAATGCTATATATAGACTTCCAAGAGGAATTCTCAGGCTCCATCAATCAATTGGTTTCCGCTATATGCCCAAAGCTGGCTTTCTCACTTGTCTATCATGCTACATGATCCTGCATAGGCATCATCAGGACAGGATTAGGATAAACCAAGACAGCAGAGCAGAAAGACCAGTCACATTTGATTTATAAACATGCCACTGACATGTTGGTTTCACCAATCAATGAAAAAGATCCCTCTTGTCAAGTGTCACCTCTGCTTGACACTAGTTGACAGTCTACAATAAATACTTATGGACATAAGCTAGAAGTATCCAAAGAGGTCCTTTTCCTTGGAAATATCCTGAACTGTTTTTACATATTTACAAAACAATGGGCACTATTGTCTACAGTACTTCCTTCCTGTCAATTTCTTAAAGCCTCCCTGCGGACCCTACCCACAAATGAAAATCATAATGTTTATGATTCGATGTCATGTTACTTTACCCAGCTTAAATTACATTTTGATGCCAGAAAAAACACTCTGATTCAGATTAATTCTAAAATTCAATTTCTAGGGCCTAATGAAATCACAACCATATATTTGGAATCTCAAAACCAATCATATAAGATTCAAGATTTTACATCCTGTAACACATACGACTGTCTAACACATCTAGAACAAACTGATGTGACAGATGTGCTGCTTGTTTATCTTAGACTTGCTAATAACAATCAACATGTGCTATTGATTTGTTTGGGAGACTGAACATCCTCATATGATTGTAAGATCAATAAATCTGGAGGCCTCACTTCCTGCTATTACATAAGATGTGAACATATCATTTACCTTGAATGAGGAAATTCAAAATTCTGATGTGTAGCTGGCAATGGCATTGCAGCTAACATATACAATGTCAATATCATAGATTTTGAGAAAAAAAATAAGATGACCCAAATTAAATGTTTATGTCTTTATCATTATAAGGTTCTACCCGGAGAACCTTAAGCAAATTATCTAGTAATTGTCATGGAATGCATTACCTGCAAATGACCACTGTCCCAATATTTTATGAGTAAGGTTATACAGTTAAAATACTTAGTGTGAAAATAATACAAAATTCCAATCGTTCAGTTGTATGAATTCACTGTTGTTTTGTCCTGAAAGTATTACACCTGAAAGACTATCACTATGTGCCACTCTTAAAGAGCCGAAGTGGACGAATGAATGGAAGCATGGCATATCTTGTAGACTACAATCTACTCTACAGCACAGTTGACTGAGTTGTAGAAAATAAACACAAGACAAACAATTCAAACTTGTAGTGCAGTGCACGCCTTGTTCCAGTTGATAAATAAGTGTATCTGAGATTGTTGTTCAACCTCAAGGAACGAGTTCTTATTGTAGTAGGTATTGTTGTCGGTGTTGTGGTCGACCACCGTATAATCTCAGACGGGATCATGAAGCACAGCGGCTGTGCTAGGCTTCGGCAACATGCTAATCTACGACATGTACTCACCGTCAGGTTGCTCTTCGAAGTTTGCTTCTTGACTTTTGGTACTTTGATCCCATTTTCTTTCAAATCTTGAACAACGATGGCCTTGAGGCCATCCCTGTCTTCTACTTCGCCGACGTACTTCATTTCTAAATCCCCCCGATCGCTAGCTTGCTGAAGTTTTTTAACTCACTTCCTTGTCGACATTTCTGATGTGGATTTTAAAATTTGTAACATGGATGACGGCGCGCTGTGATTGGTCAATTCCAAAATTGGGTTTATCCTACAAAAAATTGCCTTATTAATCTAATTTGAAATGAGTAATTCATGTATTCGTGTAATAAAAAGGTTATGCTATATGTTAAACGTTACTTGAAGGTGAGTTTCGAAAAAATAAGGTTATAGAAGATGCAGGTTCTTCTGACGTCAGTTCCGGTAGAATTCAGAATTCAGAGGTCAGAGGTCATATGCAGTATGACCTCATAGCGATGCTGACCTCTTCATGCCCAGATGCCTGTGTTAAAGAGGGCCTGTTGCTGGGAAAATGAATATGAACTGTCCACATATTTAGTTTAGTGATTCCTTAACGTTATGGAAAAGATTTAGGTGTCCGTATTTAGAATTAAATGAGAACTTTATTGAATTTAAAATTAGTATGTTGTCTATGAAGAAAGAAGATTTAAAGCTAAATCTTGGACATGGCATTGATGCCATTGATGGTGAGCATTAAAAAAACAGATTTTCTTAAGTCCAGTATTTTTTCAGTGAACCTAGTTGATATGAACTTAATCTTTATGCATATCCCAAGGAAGAAGATAATTTAAGCGACAGAGTATTCTATTCTATATTGCCAATTAGATTATTGATTTCTCATGCCTCCTTCATACAGGGTTATTCCATTTCAAATTAAGGGGAGGAACACATGTATTCAGTCATATTCATATATCCAAAACCTCAGTAATGTATTTCTGATTGAATTAGATTACCTTTTAAAAAACTATATGGTTCAAACAAAAGATGCATACTCAGAGAACCAAAATTAGCACAATTATAAATAATGACCATATTCATAGCCAAATATACGGTATGTGCAGATTATTTTTGAATATACATTTTTTCTCAATATCATTGAGTTCCTCCTTGAAATATTAGATACCTTAAAAAGATACATTTATATCATAAAGTAGACTTTTAAACATTTTGATTTGAATTATGAAATTTAATTGTTGAGACAAATTAGGATTGGTTTAAACGTTAATAAAACGTGATAATCTCATCTACCAATTTCAAAAACTGCCAGGTCACCAAAAAATTTTAATTTAAATACAACTTTATTAAACTTATTCATAATTACTATTGAAATTAAGTCCTTGTACATACTTAAGATAATTCTTTATTGCTTCCAAAATCAGATTTTATGGTACCTAGTACAGTAGTCTGATTTGGAGCATGAAGCATGTTGTACCTAACCTTGGTAAATATAGAAAACTGTTGCAAGGAATAATTTGAGAAATCCAGACTAAATAAACACATTTCTTTTCCATTGGCCCAGTAAAATTGCTTCTTTTTTCATTGGCTAAAAGTGGCTTATAAAATTTATTAGGTGATTTAGTGTCAATCAGAAATATTACATCATATAAGGGGTAGGGATTGTTATCATCAGCTCCACTCTGATTCTATTAGCTGATTGGTCAATTTCTTTGTTGTACAGGACTGCATTCAGGGTCTTCTTACATTGCTTTTAACAATTGTCAATGTTAGAAGCCCAATATTAATCCTCTATTGTGATCCTAACAATGCTGTTCACAACATTAATTGTTTGGAACCCAAACCACATTTGCTACCTGCTAGAAATTCTTTTTAGGTCTCAAAAACACAATTTGGGCATTTGAATCTGTCAGGCAGGTTTAATCAAGATGGATTTAAGTATGTAACTCATGACCTTTTGGGAGAAATCTGCCTGAGTCTGACGACTCATGTTTCCTCTGACCTCCACTTCAAGAACATTGAACTTTGAACTTGTTGTGCTTATTGTTTTAAATGTGGGCGGGGGGGGGGGGGGGGAGTTGGATCTGATGATAAATTAGTTATCCTTGTTGTGAAATTGATATACAGCAAAATGTTTGCGAGAAGCCAGGGATATCACACAAGGCCGTCAGGATAACTAATAGTACCGGTTTTTGATACAATAACAAATATCGATATTGAATTGGAAAAAGTAATTAGTATTGTATCGTTAAGATTTGAAGTATGCATAAAATCGACTTAATGGCTGCATCTTTCTGCACGTTTTTCATTAGTGAAATTCTTGATGCTAATTGATTTAACAAAATTAGGTCTGTGAGAGGCAGGGAGTGACGTTAAAAATATCGTTAAGATATCATTTCATAAAGGAAATATTGATATTGTATCGTACTGTGAAAATGATAAAGGTGCCAGTCCCTAATTAAGCATTGAAAAAAAAAAGTTTGTTTACTGTAACAGTCTGAATAAAAAAGTTTTTTTATTATAGTTTCGTTCAAAAAAGTGTGTTTTATCCCTTTTATGCATGTCTTAATATGTTGATTGGGAGTTGGAAGGGCAGAAAAAACTTAACGGTTAAGGGTAGGGATTATTTTTAAGCAAAAGACTTGTTAGGGTAGGGTTACAGGAAACAAATAACATTTTTTAGGCCCAAGGGAAAATGAGGACAGAATCTAGGGAAAATGAGGACAGAATCTGTATATATTTTGAAATACTTAATATTAAATATAATTTAGTTTTAAGTTTACCAATGACTTCCACTCGAATTTTACCCCCTCTTCTTCATTACTATATATTTTTGATGCTACAGTGCTTGACATCATACACTACCTGATCTAAGTATGTTTTAGTGTGGCGTATGCAAGTTTCAAGGCCAGCCAACCTTAAACCACAACTGTAATGCATGGATTGAATGCTGATCGTGATAGTAAATAGTGAACACCTACTTACTCATTTACTGTAATAAAAATTAATATCCCCAGAAGAGTAAGTTTATTTTGCCTCAGGCAGAATTTACAAGAAATAGAATATGTATGTTAATGTCATTCTTTACTGGAAGCCAGATGGTATTTTCTAGATTCATTAGGTTTCAGAAGACAAACTTAATGCATTCCTAATTAAAATGTTTCTGGCAATAATAGAAAACTGCACATGCAGTGCCATCTATCTGCAAGGGCTTTCATTTTCCCGGGTTCTGACATATGTGAAGCCTACTGCAAGTAGCCTGTATGATCCAATATCTACGTCCTATGTTGGAGGTTGCTTGAAAATGTCATCAACCTCTCTCTCCTGCTTTTTTTCCTTTAGACTGTGACATTGATGCAATATGGAGCCAGCAGAGGCCCGGGGGCATTTCCTGCTGTCTCTAAACTGTGCTTATTGCCAGGCAATGAAGCTCGTTATGTTACGGCGGCGGCGACTCCGCCAGCCCAGGGCATTCACCTCCCCAGCCCACTCAGCCCTCAGTGCTGCCCTCTGCCAGTCAAGTGGGATGATAAAAAGGTAAGATGAAATAATACAGCATATAACTATGGGATTTGGGAATTGTTCAGTTGTGGATATAGGGGGAACTTGAGGGGTCAATGAACCTCCCCTTACCCCTCAAACTCAAATTTACAATTCTAAATGTTGAATTTTTTGCACAGAAACAATCTGGAAGATTTATTTCTCTGTTAAAATAATACTCTTATGATAGCCCTACATACAGAGTGAACCGTTAATCAGTATACAGATATCTTTTATGTGCCCCTTTTGTTGGTAGGAAAATGTGGTACAGACTAGGTGAAATGATAGCAGTTGGCTGGAAAAAGAAGATATCTATCTCTTTCAATAACTTATATTTACAGAACATCTTTAAATATGACTAATCTTGTATTGTTATTTTGGAAAATAAGTATGTCTCGATCTCTTTGTTTTAATTTGTTATACCTCAAACTTGCACAGAGCCCCTGTTTATTTAGTTCTGCTGCTTCCTCATTGTAAGGTAACACACACACATTATGATTACTATGCATAAATGTTATTATGGCCATAATGACGCTAGAGACCTTTATTATGTTAGAAATGAATGTACAACCAGGCTAGTGCAGTTACAGATACAGCCTTGGGCTTTATGGGACTCATTGAAGCTGGACTCTTCAATTCAAAATGTTAATTTTCTTTTACTACAAACTATGACTTTATTTATGCTTAAAACCAATGTGGGAGATTTACCTCTCCATCAAAACAGGCCCCTTATACAGAACAAACTGCTTGTACACATAATTCTGTATCTATCAGTGGTAACTAGTGTTTTGCTTAACTTTGCTGTTAGCAGGTTACACTGCCTTCCACCACTTTATTCATGTACTCTGTTCGATCAGTGACATGGTCTTGTTTTGATATTTGACAGGTTACACAGCCTTAACCACCCTTTTCGCATGTACATGTACTCTGTTTGTTCAGAGACATGATCTATGGTTTGATGGTATCTAGATGTAGTTTTTTTTTTGCAATATTTCAAAGACGTGTCAAACTTTGATGTTTTTTTTTCAAAAATTATACCCTCCTAGGTAATAATAATGTTGACATGTTAAATAAATGATGTTTGACTAAAAGAAATATACAAATATTTCAAGTTTCACAGATTTAAATAATATTTAGAAGACACAGATATTTTGTACTGAGACGAAAATGTCTTAGGCTTGAAAATGTTTTACTGGCGATGAGTTTGGCCAAACAAGTATTTTTACACAGTTCTGTTGTGTGCCATTTAGCTAGTGCAGTGTCACCTATTGGGAAAACAAGGAACTAATTTAGGACCTGTTTCAAAAGGATAGCTACGCTGAGGGCTACATATGTAATGAGCAATGGATAAGCTAACCAGCTCTCTCATAAGAACCACTTTCTCTGCTATAATTTGCCCTAACCAAAAGTACCTGAGACTTCCTGGGAAATCCCTGTTTTTTTTCAAAGAAAAATCTTTTTCAATGGTTGCCTGGTAGAAATAAAAGTGACTGTGTTACCTACAGATAACCAAAGAGGTTTCAGTGTGTCCTTTTCCTAGGTGTAGATAGGGCTAGAAATAACTAAGAAAAATATAGGAATATTTCAAGTTTTACAGATTGAACTAATATTTGAAAGACATATCCAGTACGTGTTAGGCTTGAACATATTTTAGTTTGACTTAGGATTGGGTTGACCAAACAAGTAATTTTTACACAGTTCTGCTTTGTTCCATTTAGCTAGTGCAGTGCCACCTATTGGGCAAACAAAGAATTAAATTAGGACCCGTTTCAAAAAGACAAGTTCACTGAGAGCTCATCTATCTCATGAGAACCACTTTCTCTGCTATAATTTGCCCTAACCAAAAGTACCTGAGACTTCCTGGGAAAACCTTGTTTTTTGCAAAGAAAAATCTTTGAAGCTTTTTGCTACATTGAGTATGGGTTGCCTACCTATAAATAACCAGAAGAGGTTTCAGTGTGCCCTTTTCCTAGGTGTAGAGAGGGCTAGAAATATATTTTATTTACATGAATTTTCATGAGCAACTATTTTGATAAATCGCAATTTTTTTTACTTCTTTAGAACTTATCAATTTCTTTATTTTCATATTGAACTTACTCTTCTATAGCCTGTTCACTTCCTTACCCTAGCTCTCCAGATTGAAAAAAGCATTGTATTGACATTCATAGTGTTAAAATGATATTCCTTATTTCTGAGATGGGATAAGTTATTCTACTCTCAGGTGAGTACCCATATGCCACTGGTTTCAATCAATTTTCAATTTTTTGTATTGGCCAAAATAGCCACCATCAGCATAAGGGTTAGCTAAAATGCTGTTGTGCACACAATTCAGTACATCAATTGTGCCTAAAAATCAGCACCCTTGTGACAACAAGGAATTAGGAATTTCAATCATTTTCACGTTTTCTGCTCTATTTAGGCTTAATTGTGACAAAACAAGTTGTTGTAAATGGTGGAGAAAAACTGTAGTACCTTCAAAATCACCACCTAACCCCAAGTCACTGGTAACTTTCACATGTGCCCCAACCAGCCAGAATTCAAACCTGAGCAGTGGTTATAGAGACAGGGTGCAGCCAGTGACAACTCAAGTGTAAACCATCAAAGCAGGCCCATTTTAATATCAACAATTTGTTTTTGCCTTTTGCCTTTTGCCATTACTCACCTAATCCACAAAAAAAGAAATGATATATGTGATAAAATTTTAAAAGAAGGATGAATGAGCAGATTAAAGCAATATTTCACTATTTTACCTTTTTATGATACTTTTATCAGAGCTTCATAAAACATCATCAGACTTTGAGGTAAATTAGATATAGAATAGAAAATTGATTGATCATTGAGAGGTACTTAGGATGTAACAATGTACTAGCTGACTGAATTCTCTGTGATTCTCTATTTGGCACAACACAGGCACTTAACCACTGTTTCTCTATAAAATGATTTAAAGCAAACATTTGTCATGGCTTTCTCTCTTCACCCCTGTTCTCAAGTGTCAGTTATGTTTGAGGCAGCCCTACGATATGGGGCCCTTTAGTGTATTGGCCACATTCTGGCTGGCTGTTAGCAGGTGCTAATTGGCTTACACTAGCCTGGAGTACAGGTGATGGCATTATGACACTCCGCCGCGCCTGCCTGCCTGCCTGCCTGCCTGCCGGGGGGGGGGGGGGGGAAATGAGGAGGAGGCTTTTTATTGTCTTACACCTGCTTCACCTCTCCCTTCTGGTGGCGCACAGCTCATTTCATGCTACATCAAGATACAGTATTGTATTTCCCTGATAGCCTCTATATCTGCTGCAGCTAATACATAGAACATAGATGTCTATTTATAGCCATAATATCTAATTTCTTAAAATCACACAGCATTTATGATACCATATCCCTCCGAATAAGCGCACATGCAGGTGACAAGCTTAGGAAAAACCAGGTTCAGAAGGCCAGAAAATAATGTACACTGGCTTGCCCCTTTCAAGATTTTTCTGAAAATCAGAAAAAAGGGAGGGTGTGCTTGTTTGTGGTCTGTGCGCTTCATCGTAAGAATATACATTACATATATGTTCATGTTGATAAGAGCTACACTTATTTTTACATCCGATACATTGTTTAACTCCCTATATCCATTCATTCATTTATCCATGGTTTATTCATTGGTCTATCCATCCATAAACCAACTAGACAAAATAGTCATCAACCCATATCCACTCTCTTATTCATCCTTCCACTTTGCCCTTTATTCACCCCCATGCACCCTGATGCAAGTCATTCATCTATCAACCCTTGATTTTACTGAACCACTCATCCTCTCTGGCAACCACCGTTCCCGCTATCCATAAATCTGTCTTTCTCCCTGTCATCTTAAAGTCTTCCATCCATTACCCCTTCATTATAAAATGCTTTCTTGCAGTTTCCACTTCCCCAGAGAATTAGTCACCCTCCATCCATCTCCACACACATCCATCATACCATCCAGCCACCTATCCATACCCCTGCCTTTTAGCCATACTTCCATATACCTACCTACCCATCATCCCTTATCTTTTTCACGATCAATAACCTATTCATTCATATATTTTAGGCATTTCATCACCATCTTCAAATCAAGCTATTTTCACATATTTTTCATTCTTTGCATTGATATCATGTATGCAATTGTATGCAATTATCAACCTTCAATGCAGTAGTGTTAGGAGGATATTTTCCTTCCTATTTTATTAATAGCAAAGTCAAATAGTGAGACAGGGAGAAAAGATTTGCACTATTCAGATTTTCTAATGTAAACCTAGTCTGCCTCATATAATTAGTTGCTGATAGAGCAGGTGCATGCATGGGATTTATGAATGAAGATCATGAGCCTACGGTAGGAGAGCTAAACCCCTACTCAAACATTCAGCTAATCCAGTGCAGGGTTCAATGTTCACTGTTTTTATCTGGTGAGAAACTCTGGTTGGTATTTGTTGGACATTAGAGATTAGTCATCGATGGCGCTCTTTAATCACATTCCCTCCAGAATGGATGTGTTGTTAGGAGGCCGAGTTTAGTCCCGGCACTGGCAAGATGGAGTTGTGCAGCGGGACTGGGAAAGAGCACATTAAAGGAGCAAGGGGGATTTATGATCAGGGCACCTGCGTGTTGAGATCTCCATACATCATCTACTTGCACGATTAACATGAAAGACCTGCTCTAAATTAGGCTTTCTTGATGCTAAAAATATCCTTACTTAGGCTGGAAATAGGAATTCACTCCAATAGCGCAGGCAGAACTATTGATTCTCTGCAGGAAATTCAACATGTGAGGTCTATATATAGAAAATAAATTAGCTGGCCTGTGTTTGGCATAGGGGATTGTGTGTGGTCAGTCCTTTCTGGCACCGCTCACATGCCAGCCATGCTTTAATTTGGACCTGGAGGAAATGCAAATTGAAAACCTGCTCTTGCGGTTTCCTGAAGGTTAGTACTCTATACAATATTACGAGTCAAGAAATTGATGAAATAATTAATTGGTCTGCTATAAATAACTTTGAGTAATTAATCGCTGTCTTTCATAAACCTAAGGCATGGAAATGGTATCCTTCTCCCTCTGCATTATTCCTTTGTTTTGTTTCTATTTTGGAAAGACAGATAGCTGGTATATTAATCATTTCTATTTGAAAAAGTGTAGATTGTCATTACATAATCTCAGCCCATTAGCCAACTCACTGCCGAAGAAAAGATATAATTACTGATTATAGAATGAGCCTGGGGGGGGGGGGAGGAAGAAAAAAACACACAATGAAACCACTTTATCGGAAAAATGTGAGAGGCGTTACGATGATCTTGTTGGATACATAGAACATGCGTTTATTGTTGTTATTAATAACCAATATCTACATGCAGTAGTCCTGACAATTCTGGTATCTCTGAGTGAGTGACATGATTTGTTCATGAGCCACAATACAAGTTCACCAGTTTCCAAGCAATACTCAAGAAGAGTAATGTAGGCTTAGGTAGTTACCACAATCCATGGTTTTTTTGTCTGGTATCTAAACATACTGTTTTTTACCTTTTATCTTTCAAATAGTATTTTTGTCTGGTATGCAAACATATTGTTTCGTAACGATAATAATAATGATGCTAATAATAATGATAATTATAATAATGATAATAATAATAATAATAATAATAATAATAATAATAATAATAATAATGATAATAATAATGATAATAATAATAATAATAATAATAATAATGATAATTATAATAATGATGATAATGATAATAATAATATGATAATAATAATGATGATGATGGTTATGATGATGATGGTGAAGATGATGATGATGATGATGATGACGGTGATGATAATAATAATAATGATAATAATAATAATGATAAAAAAAATGATTATACTATTGATAATAATAATAATGATAATGATAATTATAATAATAATAATAATGATAATAGTGATGATAATAATAATGATAGTAACGCTTGGCCAACATATTCCATATGCATCGGTTGCATATTCCATATGCCCTACTGGTAATTGGCCCCTGCGTGCTTCAGCAGATAGCCATGTCGTTCGGGAGCAATGTAACGAGGAAAACCCCAAGGGCCCTGCCTTTTGTGCTCTCGAGGTGACAACAATAGGCTGTTGCCAGCTCGAGATTCGTGGCGAGTGAACACTGCTCATGTGTCATCTTTTGTTTTGATATCCATTCTTAGGGGCCAGCCAAGGACACCACCTAGTGGTGATAATCTTGGTGTACTAGACTATCACCTTAAGCTAACTAGATCCCTGGTGGCTCATAATGGTACTAAATTCACTCACCTTCGCTGCAACATGTGAACAATCACCATGTAAGCAATTCATTTGCCACCATGGGCATTGTCAATCAAATAAACTGCTCATGCATTATGGAAATCCTGTTTTTTGCAGAAGCTGTCATATCATCCTCTTGACACCTAATGTACCATAATTAATGTAGTAATGTATTTCTGGACTGAGTTAACCTCTTTGAAAAGACTTTCTTCTTCTTCTTCTTCTTCTTCTAATTATTATTATTGTTATTGTTATTATTATTATTATTATTATTATTATTATTATTATTATTATTATCATTATTATTATTATTATTATTATTATTATTATTATTATTATTATCATTATTATTGTTATTACTGTTATTATTGTTATTATTTTCATCATCATTATCATCATCATTTTCATCATCATCATCATCATCCTCAACATCGTTATCATCCTCCTCATTATCATTGTTACTATTGTTATTATTATCATTATAATAATTATCGTTATTGTTATTATTATTAGTAGTATTATTATTAGTATTATTATTATTATTATTATTTTTATTATTATTACTATCTTTATTGTTATTATTATGATAGGTATTATGATTATGATTGTTTTTATCATTACTATTATTATCATTATTATCATTATCATTTTTATAATATTATTATTATTATAAATATTATTATTATTATTATTATTATTATCATTATTATCATTATTATTATTATTATTATTATTATTATTATTATTATTATTATCATTATTATTATTATTATTATTATTATCATTAATATTATTATTTTTTTGTTATTATTATTATTCAATGTTGTTATCGTTATTCTTACTATGATTATTATCTATAAATACTAGATGACACAAAACATATTATAATCAAGTTTTATACGGAAACTTGTTTTAATTTGCAACTTGCTAGAATGATATTCCCATGTGTCAGATTATATGTGTACTCTACATGAGAATGGGTTGAAGTTATCTGGTATGCGAAGTTGTGAACTTTGTTACCTGCAAAATATGGTGAGTAGACATGCATGCTTTCTGATCTGAAGTAATCAAGATTTCTCCTCATTATTTCAGGAGTCAGATTGTTTAAAGAAAGTTGAGGCCGGAGATGGTGGCATAAGGAAGCAAAACTCAGGCAATGTCTACCCAAGTCTCTGCTGCCATAATCTAAGGTTTGTACCTTGTATTAATCCTTTTTAAGATTGTCACGAAATTGACAAGGATTTTGGGCTAAATAGTAATTATAATGTTAGAGGAAACTGGAGTACCTTGGGAAACCACTGCCCATCTTCAAGTCACTGACAACATTCTCGTGGGCCTTGAGCTAGATTTTAACCTAGAAGCAACATTGAATATAGATGGCTGATTGTAAGGTAGTGGATTCATTTTCAACCACAATATAACAGTCTATACTATTCTTGATCATGTTTTTAAAGTGAGCATTGCCATATCAGCAGATGATTGAGTCTTTATTTCATGACTTCATGTATCACAAAAAAGCTTGAAAAAAACTTGGACACATTGAAACTGGTATTTTCTCTAGATAAAATGTTAGATCATATTATTCAACCACTTTTTGAGTAGTAGTATTAGATTTAAACCAATATGACATTCATAGTGGAAAATAAGGTTAAATGCAAATTATCTCCAATCCATCAACCAGAAGTGAGCTGCTCTTATTTAAGAATTCAAATGGGCAGATTTTTATAGAAGTATTAAGTTTGTCAGAATTTGGAACCTGAATCTCAAGTTTATCTTATGTTTAGGTTCCTAGCCAAAATTCTGTGATTTTTCAGTTCTCAGAGGAGGCCCTAGTCCATTGATAAATATGTAGGGTTGAAAGAGTACAGATAATCTGTACTGTGAGTATTTACGTCAAGTAGTAGGAGTGGATTGTGCTAGTATGTGTAGTAGTAGGAGTGAATGAGGTAGTGCCTACGCGGGAAACAGCTGTGGAGAATATCTGCCATTCCTCACATAGTCTGTGGTGAGCTGCAGCATGTGAGGCATTCGCC